>VMDO01018006.1:0-18588 GCA_007922755.1 Pedetes capensis
TGTTGTTGTTGTTAGGTGCCATCGAGTCGGTATCCGACTCATAGCGACCCTCATAGGGTTTTCAATGGCTGACTGTTTCGGGATTGCCTTGGGAGTGGATTGCCAGGCCCTTCTCCCATTTTTGCGGTGCTGGGAATTGAACTCGGGACCTCAGAGACTGCAGCGCAGCGCTCTACCCACTGAGCTAAATCCCAGCCCCCTAAACAAATATAGCGGATTGCTTTTTCCCCCAAGGATTCATGTGTTGGAGGCTTCATCTTCAATATTAACCTGTTGAAATAGTGGGACCTTGAAGAGGCAAAGCCTCTAAGATCCTTATACCATTGAGAGTGAACCTTTGGAAGGTATTAATGTAGTTCTCAGGTACCCTAGTCACTCTTTTTCTTCTTGTCTCATGATGTAATCTCTCACTCCTACAATCACTCTGCCCTTGTGATGCCATCTGCCATGAAGCCTTCATCAGAGCTGAATTGGGGCCAGTGCAGAATTAATGAGCTAAATGAAACTTTTTATCTGGCCTCAGACATTTTGTCATACTAACACAAAATAAAATAATATAGTCCTATTCCTCGTTCTCATTTTGGAACAACTATTCATTCTACTTTAGGACAAAAATTACTCCTTTTCCATTAACAAAAACATACCTTCCATACCTCATACTTTCACTCATCAAAAACATGTCTTACTTTCCTTACATAAAAAGTTGTTTCTCATATTATTTCTAGTTTTAATATTTTAATTTGAATTTTTATTTCATAGTAACCTAATTTTTATTGAAAACCAGCAATCATTGTAAACTATCTCATTTTAGTACTGATTTCATAAATTCTGAAAATATATGTTTTCTCAATTTTCATGTTCATTAGTAAACTCAAATATATATTTAAGTGGTACAGATTCTCTATACCATGGAAAAATAAGATACCAAAGTAGATAAGCTTATGTTTAGTAATTAATGTTTCAGTACTTTAACTTATTTAGAAAGGAGCCAAACATTTAATGAATACCTATTGATTGCCACAATTTTTAATTTCAAGTTACCAAGTAGTTTTTTATGAGTTATTTTCAAGTAGATATATTTTATAAAACATTGCTATTATTCACCTGTAAACTTTTATCCCACTTAATATTCACCTAATTTATTCATTTTTAATAATTATACTTGAACTGTTAATGAAATTTTTCATAAGAAATTGAACAAAGGTAGCCACTAATTTGGAGTATTTTTTTGTTAACAAACAAGGGAAGTATGAAAAGTGTCACAGAAACAAAAAACTAATAATACTTATCAGTGTAAAAGACAGATGTATTAGAAGGCAGAATGCTCATTTCTTTAGAACTTAAGGATCTCATTTTTACATTGAATCTTGGATCTCTTTGAGCAGAGATAAAAGACTAAGGGGAAAATGACACAGGATGGAGTCATGTAACACTTTCACAGTGTACATGGTAGTGTGGGAATTTTCCTGAGACTGGCAGGTGCTGCCTTATTCCATATCCAACTTATCCTCTCATGGTAGTCTTATTCTTTCATGATGGGTTTCTGGAACAGCTCTTAAGTGCCTGAACTACTACTCCCACCAATCAAGTTGTGGCTTTGACTCTGAGATCCCCTAATCCAATTTAGCCTATTTGAGCACTCAAGTAAAAGAAATTAAGAGGATGGAACCCAAATTCCTATGAATTCCCAAAAGCAAGAGTTCACAACCCCTGCAATAGTAACCTTTTACTACAACTACCATCAGTTACCTTTAAAACTGCAGCTTTTGCCAGTGACTCACCAGGACCACAAATCCCCAAAGATCATATGCTCTCTCAAAGCATAAACTAACACTGGATTTGAAAGCCAGAAATGATGGGGATGGGGATACAAAAAGAGTACAGTCTGATCTGAGAGGAACTTAAAATACCTAGGGCCCTGTGAGGAATACAGGGGACCCCAAAAATTGTCAGTGTCACCCTCCTTTGTTTCTCAAGGGCTCTTAGATGTCCTCAGCAATCACCTTGGAGTCCCTTTGTCAAGTGCCAGAGGAGTAAAGCGCAAAATTGCAGCAAAGTTTATACTATTGTTTGGATAACTGTCTCCTTCGGGTGCATGTGTTGAAGGCTTGGTGCTTCACCCATAGTGCTACTGGAAGGTGATAGTGCTTTTAGGAACTGGAGCCTACTGAAAGGAAGTTAGGACTTTGAGAGCATGTCCTAGAAGGGGACACAGGGACGCTGGCCCCTCCTCATTCTCTCTCTTTCCTTTGTTTTCAGGTGAGCAGCTTCCTCTGCTATAGGCTCCCACCATGCTGCCTTGCCCCGGGCCCAAAACAGATTGGGCCAACCAGCCCTAATCATAGGCCATCATTGTCCTTTGTAGTTCTATAACAAAATTAAATTTTAACCATTTTATTTAACTTTTATTTTTAAAAGCTTAAGTTTATCTTTAAGATAGAAGTCTTATTTATTCATTTCTATCAGTCATTTCCATAATGTCCCAGGAATGCACTGAATAAATCAGGTGCATATAGACAGTAGGTGGTGGTATTCGATGCTATACAAAATGCTGTGTAATACAGAAATTCCATGCTTAATATCTGCTTCCCTGCCTTGTTTCTTAATTGGATCTTTACTCTAGGGGGCATTAGGTTGAAGTGAACAACAATGAAGAAAAAACATTGCATTCCTGAAGCCAAGTCAATTAATCACACAATGCATTTCAAAAGAGTTATTTCTAAGTAGTTGTTGTATAAATTAGGACCATTGCAAATGCTAAGTAGTAAACAAGAGACAGGCCTATTTCATACAACCTAAAACACTTCACCAATTTGCTGCTTCTAACCCCCCTGTGAGATAATCCTTAAAACCTCATTGCTGGCACCCAGAAATAACCATACATTTTTTATAATCACATTGGTTATGTTTTCCTAGTGAGCCTATAATTGCACATTTAATGTTTTCAAGCAGAGGTTAATAATGATAGGATTTTCAATTTTGAGGGTATTTTATTTTTTCTCTAATGAATTTCTCTAGTCCTTGTATAATACTGAGATTATATTAAACATAGTTAAAGAATGTTTCATTTTTAATAATATTAAAACTCCACCCAGTGACTTTTATCACATCAATAATATCAAATACGTTATTTCTATTTTTATTTTGAACTCGAAGGCAGCAATTACATCTTGGAACTTTTTGTTTCAGGAATATGTCCAAAATTCTCCAAAAAGAATCTAAGAGTTTCAGGATCACTTTGGCCCATCATTGTACATATTACTACTTTTCAGCAACATAGTCAAGGTACTCAATAAAATATTCCTACTGGTTTCACTAGAACACACCCAACTTTCTAGTAAGCATACTTCAGAAGTAAGTAACTGCTGAACCAGGACTAACCATGTAAACTTTGCTGTTTACATTTCATCATCTGTTTAGACATGCAATGTGTTTAATTGTAGGCCTCTAAGGTCATGTTCTCTAGAGGGCTTGTTTATTGATTATTCTGAATCATTTGCAAACATAACTCAAGTTATTCAGTCCACTAAAAGATGGGAAGGTGTGAACCCAGAGCTTCCTCAGCCATGGTTCTGGGCTGTGGAGAAAATGATTTTGAGAGAAGCCAATTTGCAGAGACAAGTTAAAATATACAAGAAGACAATAGAGCTTCAGAATCCTTGCTTCCATATTTCCTGAATGTACCATCTTTTCTTGTGGAACCCAATCCATTAACATTTTATGCAAAGTTAGTTCAAATTGGGTTTCTTTCACATTCACCAATGATACCTACTGGGTTAAGGTTCTCCTCCTTTGTTACCATAGTATCTCACAAACTTCTGTGATCCTCTCTTACTATTTTGCTTAATGTTTGGGTATTCATTTGTTTCTCCAAGGAGAGTCTCTATTTTCACTGTTACTTGGTACAGAATCTAGCAGTTAGTCAGTGATAGGTCAATGGTGAATAAAGAATGAATGCATTATTAACAATAGACAAGATATGGAATCAACCCAAGTGTCTATAAACAGCTGAGTGGATAAGGAAATTGTGGTATATATATACCATGGAGTTTTATTCAGCCATAAAGTATGACAAAATTAGGGCATTTGACAGAAAATGGATGGAATTAGAGATCATCATTTGAAGCAAAATAAACCAGACCCAGAAAGATGAATGTCACATGTTTTCTCTCATTTGTGGATGTTAGACTTCAATATATACTCATTTTTAAAACCTGTAAGTCATGAAAGTAGGGAAAGATAATGGTCTAAAGAAAAGAGAGAGGAGGCAAGAAGAAAGAATAATGGGGGAAAAAAAAAGAAAGGAACTATTACATATGTTGCCCTCACAGCAAAATCAGGATATACATATATAGATAGATATACTCACAAAAATACATATAAGTAGAAGGGACATCATTGGTGGAGAGGGAGGGGATGGGGAGAGAGGTTATTAGAGAGTACAAGAAACATATAGTGTCCGGCAGGGTAGCAACTCTGGAGGTGGAGGCACGAGGATTGCAGATTCAAGGCCAGAAGCAGCCTTCATAACTTCATAAGACCCTATCTCAAAATAAAAAATGGACTCAGGGTGCAGCTCAGGAGTAGAGCCCTTGAAAAAGCATGCGTGAGGCCCTGGGTTCAACCCCCAAGTACTGAAGGGGAAAAAAAAAGGGACATATAGAAGTTGCAGTTTTTTCTATTAATCAGTTTCTCCAATATTTCCAGAATCATAAAACTGTAATAATGTACTACCATTTTTGATATTTCTTTTTTAGCTCAATATAGTTAACTCCTAAAGCCTGGTTTCATGAGATTGACTCAATCCTCTGTTTGAATTCATAATTAGGTTATTTCAAATATAGAATATATATTTTATATTTACTTACAAATATGGCACTTATTACTTTCCATTACAAGGACCTAAACATGTTAGATTTTAACAGGAACTTGCTTATTCTGTAAAGCTTTCTTTTAATTGTTTTATCATTTTCATCTGAGGAGCTTTCTGAGTAGAACAGGAAACAGTAGTTTTGGATTTTTAAGTTTTGGCTATCTTGCATTTTCTCATATGTAATATTATTCATTTATAAATTTTTTGTTTCAACTTGGGTTGTAGTAGATAATATCTTATAATTGTTAGTAATTAAATTCATTAGTAATATTTTCTTTCATGTTACTTATATCTCATATTGTCATAGATACTGATTTTCAGAAACTAAACAGAGTATAAGAAAAAATTCAGACCTCTAGTGGCAATAGTGAAGGATTTTACAGAGAAAATATTAAATGATGCAGGAAACATCAAAAGAAGATGGAAGGAATACATAGAGTCATTTTATCAATAACTATTTGTGGATGACCAACCATGTCAAAAGGTTGCATATGATCAGGAACCAATGGTACTAAAGGAATAAGTGGAAGCTGCCTTGAAATAATTGGCAAAACACAGGAATTGATGGAATACCAATGGAGAAGTTTCAACAAACAGATGCAGCACTGGAGGTGCTCACTTGCATATGCCAAGAGATTTAGAAAACAGCTACCTAACCAACTGACTGGAAGAGATTCATATTTGTGCCTATTCCCAAAAAAAGGGGATCCAATCAAATGTGGAAACTGTCAAATGGTATCATTAATATCACATGCAAGTAAAATTTTGCTAAAGATCAATAAAAAGCAACTGTAGCATCATATAGACAGGGAATTGCCAGAAAATCAAGCTAGATTCAGAAGAGGGCATGGAACCAGGGACGTCATTGCTGATATCAGATGGATATGAACCAAAAGCAGTGACTACCAGAAAGATGTCTATCTATGTGTTATAGACTGTGCAAAGGCATTTGACTGTGTGGATCATAAAAAATTGTGGATAACACTGCAAAGAATGGGAATACCAGAGCACTTAATTGTACTCATGAGGAACCTGTACAGAGACCAGGAGGCAGTTGTTCGAACAGAATAGGGAAACGGTGCCTTGTTTAAGATTGTGCATCAGGGTTATATCCTTGCATGGTCCCTCTTCAATCTCTATACAAATAATCTGAGAAGCTGGACTTTATGAAGAAGAATGTGGCACAGTGTTCAAGGAAGACTCTTTAACAACCTGTATTATGCAGACAACACAACTCTGACTGCTGAATGTGAAGAGGATTTGAAACATTTACTGATGAAGATCAAAGGACACAACTTTCAGTATGGATTGTGCTTCAACATTAACAAAACAAAAATCCTTGCAACTGGATCAATAAGCAAATTCATGATAAATGGAAAAATGATTGAGGTTGTCCAAGATTTTGCTTTACTTGGTTCTACAATCAACACTCATGGAAACAACAGTCAAGAAATCAAAAGACATATTGCATTGGGAAAAGCTGTTACAAAAGACCTCTCTAAAGTATTGCAAAGAAAAAATGTCACATTGAAGCTGAAGGTGCGCTGATTCATGTCATGGTATTTTCAGTTGCATCATTTACTTGTAAAAGCTAGACAATAAAGGGAGAAAAGAAGAATTAATGCTTTTGAATTATGGTGCTGGAGACGAATATTGAATGTACCAAGGACTGGCAAAAGAACCAACAGATCCATCATAAAAGAAGTGCAACCAGAGTGCTCCTTGAAAGCAAGGATGGCTAGAGTGCTTCTTATGTATTTTGGATATGTTTTTAGGAGGGACCAATCCCTGGAGAAGGACATCATGTTTGGAAGGGTGGCAGGTCAATGATAAAAAGGAAAACCCTCAACTAGATGGATTGACACAGTGTCTGCAACAATGGGCTTAAACATGCTTAAGATCATGTACCTGGTGCAGAAACAGGGAGTGATTCATTCTGTTGTATATAGAGTCACTCTGAGTCAGACCTAACTTGATAAAACCTAACAACAAAGAGTGTTAATAAATACTTAAGATAACAGTTCACTTCACCCTTTCCCCCCACTTTAGCTCTGAATTTCAAAGCCAATGCAGTTGAAATCTTTATCATTAAGATTTGATTTTCCCTTAATTTGGTTTTACTCAATGTGGGAGCACAGGCACAGATGTGTTTTTCATTTTTATTTTGTCTTCTTTACTCTGCTATTTAACCAACTATTAGTAAGAAATAACATTAAAATATATCCTTACATTTCTAACTTTTGTAACGTGGCATTGGACTAAGAATTTTCTTCTTGATACAAGTTATATCTATTTATCTATCTATGTCTATGTCTATGCCTATGTCTGTGTCTATATCTATATCTGTCTACTTCTGCATCTATATCTATATCTCTACAGCCTTAGCTCCCTGCTGTCCTATCTCATCAGATCTCAGAAGCTAAGCAGTATTGGGCCTGGTTAGTCCTTGGATGGGACATTGCCTGGGAATACTGGGTGCTGTAGGGTTGGGAAAATGATTCAGCAGCCCACCCCGAAACAATCATCCATTAAAAACCCTATGAATAGCTGGCAAGCACTGACAATAGTGCTGGGCATGGCATAGTGTCTAGTGCTGTTTCCTTCTGTTGTACATAGGGTTGCTATGAGTCAGACCTGACTGGACGCCACCTAGCAACAACAACAAAGAATATATATATATATATATATATATATATATATATATATATATATACATACATATATATATATATGTAATGTTTTCTAAAGGCTGTCACAGAAAAGTATATGTATTTCAATAATTTTATAGGCATAGATTTCATATTACTTTTTTTGCTTCATATGTGGTTTTATTTGTGGACATCTATAACATTTTTCTGCTAAAAGCAAGTGATTTCATGTTTCATAGTATGAGTGTATCTTTCCTCTAGACATCTAAAATGTTTCTAATGCAGAAGAGTTAATGAGGAGCCAGTTAAAAATTGTTATTAATGTGAGAAGTCAAGATATGGTTGAAGATTTCCTTGTGATACTATCTAGGAAGGTTTCTGCATTTCATGAATTGTGTTGTCTTTGTCTTGTTATTGCTCATACTTGAATTTTTGACCATAACTATCTCATTTAAATAATATATTAAAAGAGTTTGGGTATATAAGTAAGAACTTTTTGGGGGGTTTTCTTATCATTTATATTATTGTCAAGTGAACTCTCTAAAACTTTAGCTGCATAAGGCTAAACTCATGAGTAACATGATAAAGATGTTGATTGCTTTTAGATATGGGTAATTTCAGTTGAAATCCTTGTAGACAAGTGTTGTAAACATACAGATTAATAATAAAGATCAGCGCCCAGTTGCATTTTGGAGTCACTCAGGCGGAGTGATGTACTAACGTCATGTTAGGAAACGACCATGAGGAAATTGGGAAAAGAACAAGTCTAAAGCTGCCAGAGGAAGTCCTTGTTCCATGACAGATACATTTGGCACATTCAGTCTGCAGAAGTAGTATAGGACAAAAGCCTGAGCTAGGCCTTTGATTTAAAAAATTCTATTATGTAGACAATTTTACTGGAGGTGTAGTCTATAGCATAGGAGATAAAACTAGATTTTAATGAACCCATGAGTAAATGAAAGATAAGAAAGAAGGTACAAGTTTGAATGACTTGGACTGTACTCATGAAGGGAAGGGTAAATATGATAAGGACTTTAGAAGAAAGTTGAATGATGAACGTTCCTTTAGCTTTGGGGAAACTTGATCACAGAGACACAAACCAAGAGAATGAAGGAAGAAAGAGGTGGGGGAAGAGAGAAGCCAAAAAGAGGAAGAAGCAGAAGGAGAGGAGGAGAGGTGAGAAGAGAAGCTGAGAAGTAAGGGAAGGGGAGGTGACTTAGAGTTAAATTAGTACCAGTTTAGATCTGGATTGAGGTTTCCATAGATAAAGAGGCATGCGTGCAGGTCAGCAGTGAAGTCATCCTTACAATTGGAGACTCTAATCATAAGATGACATTCCTGTCTGATTCGAAGCATACAGATGAGATATAAAGCACAAATAGAATTCTTGATTTTCAGTTTGCTTGAGTCCTGAATCAGGTGGCTCCTATTACAGATTTTACATCTTTGCCTTATACCTGAACACGTCATACAGATAAGTCAAATGTCCTGGGGTCAGAGAAATCTTATTACCGCCATTCCTACTTTTGAAACATGGTATTAAAGCCCATGGGTTGGCAGCGAAGCCTACAATTACACTTTGGGAACTGCAGTAAGATAACTGAGTTCATGCCAGCAGTGCTAGTAGTGCCCTATGTATCTCAGTAACATATAATATGGTAACAAACTTCCTGTGAGAAATTTTATATTAAGGTGCTTTGGATCCCAATTAGCTGAGACAGCCTTTTCTCCATCAAGAAACCACATTTATTTGGTTTTAAAAAAATAAATTGTTACAGCAATGCCTTACCTGCTTCATAAGCAAAATTATTGCATCTAAAAGATTTGTAGAACAAAACTCTTTTTTTATTTTATTAAAGGATTCACTTTTATTTACAGGAAATAGTTTCTTTAAAATCTTGCTGCAAATTAAATTGCAGTTCCCAGTGGTAGTTACATGTTAGTGGGTATTCAGTGTTTGGGCCTCTCTATTTTAGAAAGCTTTATGCTCTGCTGCACTCTGGAAATATTCAGCCCTAAATTATCTTAATCTCAGTAGTCCAAATAATAAGGACCAGGGTTAGAAAAAACTGTCCAGAGCAAACTATATATTTTTAATTAAGTGACATTAACTTGGATATCATTATATCTATGTTTTCAGAAGTGCTGAGATTTTTGCAATTAAGGTTTGGTTTACCCTTACAAGTTTGCACTAATAAGTACTGTTTTGATTTATGCCATAGAAATGACAGTAGGATAAGCAAATACATCTTGTGAAATGGGTTCAAAGCACTGGTAGTGATAAGGCATACCCTTATTAAGTAAATCCTGTTGATGACTTGAAAACTGTTTGTTTGTTTGTTTTGATTTTCATTTTATGGGACTTTCTTCATGCAGTCGTGAAATGGTCTTTGCATTTAACAGCATGAAAGATAAGAATTTTAGTAATAGAGAAGAGCAGTTAACAGTATCTTTAAGAGTCAATGCCTCTGAACATTATAGTGATTTTTTAAGGACTATCACAGTTCTTGAAGAGGAACACAATCCTGAAGGAAACCATTATTAACCTGATCAGAACCGTGAAGTTACATGTGTCTTTGAGTCCTTTGCAGAATTTGGCTTTGCAAGACCTAATTGGATATAATGGAATGGCATAGTGAATATATTAATTTCTGATAAGATTTCTAACATTGATAGATACATTTACAAATCTGTTATATGAAGAAATAATTCTACTTAATCAGTTTTAATGCATGATATTTTAATTTGAAATATATACCATGTGCCTAAAGAAATATATTACGGTGGCAATAGAGGAAGATTCAACCAACTAACTTAAATGGGTAATTCTCTTTGTAAGACTATTTCTACAGATTAGTTTTGTTACTTGACCATGGAAGGACATCTAATTTCGCAATAATTATAGCTAATAATGTGGAATATAAAGTGAAAAAAGTCATTATCAGCACTACAGGACTTGGTTTCAGGCATTTGCATAAAGAAGATTTTGAAATTGGAAAGATACATGTAAGGGGTTGTCAGCTCTCACTTCTTCCTCCAGCCTTGTGGGGCATGACATCTTTTGAAACCAAGAAAAATAAGACAGCATTCTTTGTGAACTAAACTAGTTTAGGAGGAAAGAGAAATCTTTTATTTTTCCCCTCCATGTATTAGCAGGAAGTTTACCTCTGTGATTTCCTAACAGAACCTTCTTTTCTAAGAGAACAGTATCCTTTGTGACTTAGACCTGTGAGTTCTTATTTTTCATTCATGCCTAATACTGGCATGATACATATACCCAGAAACATTTTAACAGAGATAACACAAAATTATAGTTTTTAAATGGTTTACTCTCAATCTTTTTTTAAAAAGTTCCTGTTTTGTTTCATTGCTCATGCATAGCACTCATTTTCCATTATCTTCTTTACTGTGGCACACGCTTGTAATCCCAAAGAGAAGGTGAGGCAGGGAGATTGCAAGTTCAAGGAAGCCTGAGCAACTTAGTGAGATCTTGTCACAAAATAAAAATATAAAGAGAGCTGAGAAGCAGCTCAGTGGTTACCATTTGCCTAGTATGCACAAGGCTCTAGGTTCAACCTCCCCCACCCAGTACTGAGACAAAGGGAAAAAATGGCAGTGCTAGGAACTGTACTTAGGCCTCACATGCTAGGCAAGCACTCTGCTACCGATCTATACTCTCAGCCCCTAATATCTACCTCTTAAAATACAAAGTCACTTATTTAATGCATATATAACATAACCCAAAAAGAGAGAATAGTGTTGTAATTAAAGTAAAAGTGATTCAGTTGTAAATTTTAGGGCAAGTTCTCTGTGTAGTTTTTCTTATTTCTCTTAATTTTGCCCCTAAAATAACAAATATCTATGACAAGGACCAAAATATTTCTTCCTTTAGATTGTAGAGTGAGGGTTTGAATGTGTGCAAGTAATAGTATACTTACAACTTCAGGTACTTGTTTTATCTTATGATCTCGTTTTCTCTGGAATTAAATATTCTTTAAGTGTTCCAAGCCCAACAGTACTATGATTGCCCCATTAACTAATGCTAATGATATTTGATATTTTTTCTTGCTAATTTTTGAACTTGTGTCATTGTTTTCACTTTAAATGCTATTTTCCAGGCATCCATTACTCAGCATAGGCAATAAACATTTACTTTGTCCTAACACTTGTCAGAAAGTCTGCTGGCAATTAGGAGTATTTGTATTTTATTAGTAAAAAGAATTTTTTTTGCTACCTTTAACAAAAACATCTTTGACACCAAGTGTTTCATGATAATTGACTTTTGATATTTTAGTAGAATGAGTATGAAAATCCAATGTTTTATATATTTTTTTTAATTAATATACTTTTTCAGTAAACAAATCATATAGGCAAAAATCAACAAGTTGGTGATATTTTCACATGGTAAAATGTAAAGAATTTGAAAAATGATATCAAAGATTTATTCTTTCAAAGTACCTTGTTGTTGTTGTTAGGTGCTGTCGAGTCGATATCCGACTCATAGCGACCCTCATAGGGTTTTCAATGGCTGACTGTTTCGGGATTGCCTTGGGAGTGGATTGCGAGGTCCTTTTCCCATTTTTGCAGTGCTGGGAATTGAACTCAGGACCTCAGAGACTGCAGCACAGTGCTCTACCAACTGAGCTAAATCCCAGCCCTCAAAGTACCTTAGGGGTGATGTGAAAATGTGAGTAAATGTGAAATATCAACACATGACAGGAAAAAAGTCATAGAGCAACTGTTAACTGTCAGTCAATGTCTAAGCATGATTACTAGAACAGAAAGTTGCAATTTTAGAAAATGAACTGATTGATAATTGAGATCTCACCACATGACTTGTTAGATTATAAACTATGCTTCAAAATCATATGCTTAGCCCATAGCTTAGAATAGAACATATTTTTATTTTTTAACAAGTGACAAGGATTTATGCAGATAAACTGAATCCTTGTCACCTGCCCAGATGGTGGGTTAGTTTCATTTCTCATGTAGAGGTATATGTAGTATACTAGGGAAATATGGAGGAGCAAACCCAAGTTTATGGGGCTTGTAGCTATTATAACTTACCCCCACTGCTTAATAAATCAAACATAAAATTATAAATACAAAACTAGGTTCTAAATGTTAAATATTCTCCATAGTTATTTAAAATATCTCAAAAAATTTATGAACACATTTGACCATATGAATTAATTCTGAGATTTCTCCCAGATCTTAGAAGAGGCCATTGCAATCTGTAGGCCCTCAGATGTGTAGATTATGGAAAGTAATGTTAATAAATGCTAGTAAATTCCTTTACAGTTTTGTTTTCTTCCACATATGGTTGCCTGCAGCCATAGCACTGTGGCATCCAATCCAGTCAGATCTCGGAAGCTAAGCAAGGTCAGGCCTGGTCAGTACGTGAATGTGAGACCACCTGGGAACACCAGATACTGT
Source organism: Pedetes capensis (assembly GCA_007922755.1). Lineage (NCBI taxonomy): Eukaryota > Metazoa > Chordata > Mammalia > Rodentia > Pedetidae > Pedetes > Pedetes capensis. Next base: position 12,958 of record VMDO01018006.1, read on the forward strand.
AGGCTTGGGAAAAGGACCTGTCAACCTACTCCAAAAAAACAATCAGCCATTGAAAACCATGTGAATAGCAGAGAAGTACTGACAATAGTGTTTCGCCTCTTGTATGTAGAGTCACTATGAGTCAGACACTGATTCAATGGTATCTAACAACAACAACAACAATCCACATATGGGAATTATTTTTCTCATTTAGCTACTTTAGGAGTGCTTTTTCATGTTTGTTTATTCATTCAATGTTCATTGAACTCCTACTATATATAAGACTCTTTGCTTACTAATAGTAATAAAATTAAGTATGCACCCAGAAGGAAGATAAAAGAAGTACACATATAAAATAATATGAAGGATATATTAAGCCTCTTTCACATGACTCAGATAATACTATATATTGTAAATGCATGACAAAACTCACTATAATATAATGACTTTTCTGCTATGTTGTGTGTTATTAATGACATTATGTTTATTTTGAAATAGTTATTCAACAAATATAACATACATCCTAGAATATGTATTTTAGTTTATTTGTTTATTTATTTTGAGATAGGGTCTCACCAAATTATGCAGGCTGCCTCTGGCCTCAAACTTGTGATCCTCCTGCCTCCGACTCCTTGTATTGCTGGGATTAAAGGTGTGTGCCATACCATCTGGCAAAACCATTTATTTATAACACAATGTAGATTCAGAGTTATATGATACTGTGACCCTCCTTTATTATAAATATAAGAAGAAATTCAGTTAATTTTTCAGAAAATAATTTTACTTGTAAAATATTTTTTATTTAAACTGTTTAGCTTTTATATCTGAATGCTCAATGCCTATTTTTAGAAACCAAATGTTTTATTTAATTTCAGATATAATTGTCACATTTATTTTTTGTACCAATCAAAAAGTTATACTCTAAAGACATATTTGTTATGTTTTGAAGAATTGAAGACCAAAATGAGAAATTCTTATGGGTGCGGTGGTGCATACCTCTAATCTCAGCAACTGAGGGGGCAGGTGGGAGATGAGGCAAGAGCATCGCAAATTCAAAGTGAGAGGCAGCATGCATAACTGAGCAAGATCTTGTCTTCAAATAAACATAAATAAAAACTGAACTGAGGGTGTAGCAAAGTATGTGCGAGGCCCAACTCCCAAGTACTGCGGAGAGAGAGAAGTGAGAGAGAGAAAAATTCTTATACTCCATTTTAACTATAAAAACAAGTAATAGCTTCATGCAAATACACAAGTTGGTAAACAAACTACCAAAGATAAATAATAAATTGGAGGAAAAATTCTAATAGCTTGCCTTCCAAAATGATTTATAAGGAATTTTTAGAATTTTAGTACTGCTCTCAAATTTTAGATTAAAATTATACACCTGAAACCTATTTTATAGATCCTACTTTATTTAGGAAAATTTATGCATGTAGCCCTCATAAATTATATGAGTTGCTTAAAGTTTCTTTAGTATTAAAATTATATTAATTTCAATCAGTCCCATTAGTCTTGTAATAAGGCAGTGACACTGTATACATACATTTGTTTTTAAATGTTATCAAGTAAGATCCAACTCATTGTGACCCTAAGTACAGCAGAACAAAGCACTATCTAGCTCTGTGGTATCTTTGTACATGATCTTTTTAAGTTTGAGCCCATTATTGCAGTCACTGTTTCTTATTTTGAGTTGTGCCACATCAGCAAAAGAAGGTCTCCAGGGCTTTACCCCATTCCCATCATTAAGGTCAACTCTATTTTGAGGGGGCTGGGATTTAGCTCAGTGGGTAGAGCGCTGAGCTGCAGTCTCTGAGGCCCCGAGTTCAATTCCAAGCACCACAAAAATGGGAGAAGGGCCTGGCAATCCACTCCCAAGGCAATCCCGAAGCACTCAGCCATTGAAAACCCTATGAGGGTCGCTATGAGTCGGATACTGACTCCACAGCACCTAACAACAACAACACAACTATTTTGAGGAGGCAACTCTTACCCAGTCATTTTTTTGAATGCCCAGGCTGGGAAACTCATTTTCTGTCCCTGTATTTGACAGTGGTTCTCTATTATTCATAGGATTTTCAGTGGCTAATTGTGTTGGGTGTAGACTACTAGCTCCTTCTCCCTAGTCTGTCTTAGTCTGGAAACTCAGCTGAAACCTGTCCACCATGAGTGGCCCTACGGACATTAGAAATACCCATAACATAGTTTTCAGCATCACAGCAACATGCATCCCCCCACAGCATGACAAGCTGACAGACACATGGGGGATACACATATAAAAGTCCACAACAAGTACATATCCCATACTTCATAAGTCAAAATTTTTTTCAAACATAACCTATCTATTTAGTTTATACGTCATATAAATCAATAGTTAATGGTTATTGTATTTTGAATATTTTAAATGCTTTCTTGTATAACTCAAAATAATGACTTGGCTAATTACAGCACTTGTAAGCAGATTCTGAATGATCTTATAGATTTCATAGCCTTCCTTATAATCAATGTTATAATGTGCCTTGCCCCCAATAAAGACATTTTGGTTTAGTAGTCTGAAGTTTCAAACCTACATCTGCCTGTTTTCTCTTTTCAACAGTATCCTATAGTCTTATGAAACCATTTCATTTCCCAGGTACTATTACTATTCCTGTGGCAACTCATTCCTTCTCCATATAAGAACCTATTGGAAATGTTAGGATTTTTAACTCAGACAATTCTACTTGTTTTACTTTACTCTTCTGTTTTTTTCCTCATCATCTCTTGCTTGAGAGTTAAGCAGTTAGAGATATTGCCTTGAACCTCCAAGGTAGTAGAAAAGGGAATCCTTTTATCTATGTATGTATGTATTGAGATGGGTGCCTTGCCATGTTGCCCAAGGTGGTACCAGTTTTCTGCTTTGGTGATCCTCCTGCCTCAACCTCTCAAGTAGCTGGGACTATCAGCAAGCACCACTACACCTGACCAAGGAGATTCTTAAAACTCAAACTTGAAGTTGTTTTTTAATGTTGGATCTAATTTTTTTCTTGTTTTCCCTTCTGTTAGGGACTTTATTCCATGTGATCGATGGTCTTATTTTGGGGGATCTATAATTAATCATATACCTTGAATTTTTAGCCTTAAGACAAAGAAGGGAATTAGAAGCAGAATTTGATTTTGAATTGTGAGACAGGCATGGTAATGAATACCAGTAATCCCAGCACTTGGGAGGCAGAGGCAGGATTACCATAACTTCAAGGCCAGTATATATAGCAAGTTCCAGGACAGCCAGGGGCACATAATGACACAACAAGATCCTGTCTCTAAGTAAGTAAGTAAGTAAATAAATAAATAAATAAATAAAATAATTTTAATTATTTTACCTTTCTGTAAAAATTCATAGTAAATTATGCTGTTGTCTCAACATATAAGATGTGTTGTGTTTTTGAATTCCAAATTTTTACCATTGATAAAAAATAAGGAAAAATTTGGCAGTATCTTTCCAAATAAAAGTCTTCTTACTTTTTGACACAAAATGTCCACTTCTAAGTATTTATCTAACAGATAAACTCCTACACCTGGGAATGATATTTAAGAATGATATTTATTTGTATCTTTGTATGTCCTAAAATTGGGGTGGTCTGGAGATGAAACCAGCATCTCACATACAAGCATGTATACTATACTAGTATTTACAGTGAAGCACATTGTATACATGCTACAAATATGCATATGTATCATGCATAGATATGTATACCCACAGCGTATATTTGTAAATTCATAGGTTATCCTTGGATGGCTCTTCTAAAAATTACTAATAGAATGGTTTCCAGGGGAAAAACCAAGTCCAGGGATACAGAAGGGGAAAGGCAAACTTCATTTTCATTATGTTACTGTTAATGCTTATATTTTAAAAAAAAAGTCTAAAATTCAGTTTAAAAAGAACCAGGCTAAATGAGAACCTCTGAAGGAAGGTAGGTATCGGAAAACTTTCTGAATTGTTTAGCCTTGGAACTATAAAGGAAAATCACCAAGTCCTTTAAGGTTACCCATATTGAGAATTCTGTATAAATTCAGGGTGGGTGAGAGTATGCTAATCTGACAAGGCCAGCAATCTAGCTTGCATGACATTAATATCTTATTCTAAATTAATAAATCTTCATTAAATGTTGTTGTTGTTGTTGTTAGGTGCCTTCAAGTTGGTATCTGACTCATAGCAACCCTCATCGGGTTTTCAATGGCTGACTGTTTCGGAACTGCCTTGGGAGTGGATTGCCAGGCCCTTCATTAAATAGAAATTTGTTTTTCATGAGTTTTTCTGTTTTTCTGTAAGACCAAAATCATTTCTGGAGTTCAAAGGTGAGAGTAGGTCCTAACTCTTATAACCCAGATGAATGAATTTCTGCCCTCAGGAAACCCTGCCAGGCTACTATCTGGCACCCTCCTGTAGCTTCTAGGCTCCATGACTATAGCAAAGCTGGATGCACATGTTTATCTTTATCACCTATACAGGGTCTCTTCTACCTTGGATTTTAGTCTATGAAATAAAAACTGAAGAAATGAAACAAGAACCTAAGATAGAGGAGACACTGACTAGACTAGGTGGTAAACAGCATGTATAACCAGATTTTACAAGATTCCAAAAGAAGTGGATAAATGAGTGCTCATTATCCACATTACAAATTGTGAAATTATTTCCCAGGGATGAAACTTTAAGAACTCATAAGAAAATTATCTTTATGTAGAATAATTCAAAATAGAATAAAATGTACATTAAGTGATTGACATAGGTGTGTCTAGAAATATCAGTAAAGGGGCCCATATTATGAACAGGCCAGAAGCAACCTATTTCATTTTTAAAATACCAAGTGCAAGCTATTTCCACAATTATGAATATTTAAACAGTATTATTGCTTCTCTATGTATAACACATGCGAATATGCCCCATTATTTTTATTACCAAAAGGGAAAAAATAATTAAAACTATAAAAAGCTGGGTTTAGTGTCATTTTAATGTGTCTCTGTTATTGCCATTTATCTCCAAGAGATAATATGAAAAAGAAATTGAGAAATAATGCATCAGTAAATGAAAAATTTCATTCATAGCAAACTTGTTGTTGTAGTTAGGTGCCCTTGAGTCATGTCCGATGCAAAGCGACTTTCATAGGGTTTTCGGGTGGCTGATTGTTTCTGGATTGCCTTGGGAGTGGATTGCCATGTCCTTCTTCCATTCTTGTGGTGCTGGGTATGTAACCTGGGACCTCAGAGACTGCAGAACAGCGAAGTTTTTTTAATTGCTTTTGTTTTTTTGTCCCAGGAAACAACAGAAAAAACAAGCATGGTACGTCTATTATAAATGCCTGCTTTGTATTTACATCATTTTAAAAGGAAAAAGTTTGCTTCTCCCTCCTACCACATTTTCAAGTTAGTATACCTTTTTGCTCAATTTCCATCTTGTCTAATTTTTTAGGCATAAGCGATATTTTTACTTTCTCTCCAAGACACAGTTCTATTATATAGGTTGTACACACAGTTCCTTCTCTTATGAATCTGGCAGATTAGGAAGAGTAGTTTAAACACTTCATTTTCTGTTTCCTCACATGTTGGGGGTTGAAGGCTAAGGGGCCCTGAGGGTGGGAGAACATTGCTGGAAAGAAATTGACAGTTCACATGTTTGAA
>VMDO01018006.1:18688-43453 GCA_007922755.1 Pedetes capensis
TTTTTTTTTTTTTTTTTTTTTTTTTGGTGTTCTCCAAATAAGACTGTCGCTGTCATTTTTCACACCCACAGGGAACAATCCTTAGCACAATTGACAAAATTCTGGGTTCAACAGCACCTCCTCTTGGTACATTTAGGAATGTCACCCTCCCATTGTGAAGCAGTTTGAAGAGGGAAAAAAAGTGAACCTTAAGTATAAAAGAAAAATGTATGCTCCAGGTAGTAAATGCTTCTTGACTCATTGACTGAAAAAAAGCAGTACATAATATTGTTTCTCTAGTACAACCGTGTATAAGATACAAGAATAAAAACCAATACAAAAATATAAGTAGCTATGTACTGAAAAACAGTGAAAGGAAATATATTATTAGAAGTAACCAGTGACTGCACTAGACTCATAGAATTATTTTTCTTATTTCTCTTTTCACTTTTCTTAACTCTAAATTTTCTTTTATAGACCTACATTGTTTATATAAAGATGAGATGAAAGGAAAACCTGTCCATTGGAATTTCATAATTGTATATTATATTTTTATAATTACTTCTTTGTGTACTTTCAATTCACTATATATTTATGTCTTATATGCTAAAAATAAACAAAAGAAAATAAGCTGACAAAAGAAAGAAACATGAGAAAAAAATTTTAATAAGTGATTCTTAAAAAATGTTACTATGAAGATTATTTTAGTATTTTAATTCCTAGATTGAGAATGTTATATTTCATTAGTCCAGGGACTTTATCTATTTAATATATTTCCTGTAAAATGGGATTCAGCACTCTCCCTTCAACTGAATAATTTGTGATTATTATTTGTGGATCCCTTTAGGGAGTCTCTCCTCATTGATTTCTTTTCTATCCCTGATAGAATAATTGACTTTAATTGTTGTTAGAAATGTTTGTGTTCCTTTTAATTGATATTTATCTTATTAAAATATGAATTTTATGTAGATGGATTTCCAGCTGCATGCTGGATAACCCTCAAATCTATGGCCACAAAAGCATGATGCCTGTATGCTAATATGCTTACTTAATCTTTAATACATTATATTTTAATAATATAGGAATGTCAAGCTACAGAAGAGCAAATGGAAGGTCATTTTTTATTCATGTCCTACTGAATGTACCTTCTGCTTGTAACTCATTATACATGTAGTTGAGCCCAATTTTTTAAAAGTGGAAAGCATACCAAATTAACCACAAGTTTCACAACTGATGTTCCTTTTGTAAAAGGAGTGCTCTCCATCTTTCCAATTTTATTTATTCTGACTGCTTATTACTCATTTGTGTTTCTCCCTTCTCTATTATAGTCAGAATTTCTAATCCCACTTAAAGCAGAAGGCTGCCACTTTTCCTCTGAGAAGAGGCAATAAATACACATCACACTTAACATATGCAGGCTTTCATCAGAGGAGCTCAAAGTGTTTTCTGCAAAGGTAGCATTTCCCCTGGCTTTATTTTTTAAGTAAGAAAAATGAAACCTATAGAGCTTAGATAACTAAAGGAAGCCCACACCTGCACTAACAAGAGTCATGATTTTAATTGAATATATATCTGCAAAAATACCCAGGATTCCTTGACCTAGATATCAATTTATATGCTCTATTTGGAGAGTGAGAAAATTATGGAGAGTAAAATTTGTACTAGCACGTTCTTATCATAGCCTAGTTAGGGGAATGGTGACATAACAAAAATGGACTCTAGAGTGATTTTATATACCTGACCATTTAATGACTCTAACTATCGAAATTATAAAAAGTAACTGGGGATTTAAAAAAATTATTTCTGGATCAAACTTTGGAGAAAGAAAACGTGTTATTCTGAAGATGTCTGGATGTAGGTCTGTTAATTACAACCTGCCTTGCCCTGTATCTGTGGGAAAGGGCTCCAAAGATGAAGAAAATCAAGAAATGAGGGCTGTGAGAGTCTTTTTTCACCTTCACTTTTGGTGGTGGTGTGCAGACTTGTTTAATGTATGTGTGTGGAGGTGAGGATGAAAGGATTCTGGGAAGTTAGGCTTACACTGAAACAGGAAGTACAGAGTTGTAAGTGGGTGGGGGATGGAATGAGAAAAATTAAAACCAGGGAAAGTTGTGTTGGAGAGAATGTGATGTGATAACTGATAGGTTTAAATGTAAAAGGCAGAGGTTGTAGCTGTTTGTGATGAGGAGACTTTAAGAAGATAATCTGAAAAGGATTTTTAGCAGTATAGCTGGGGACTAGTGGCTATCTGAAGTATTGCTAGGTAAGGGATTGTTGAATTCATGGGCATGTGACACTTTTTGGCTGGTTGAAAATACATCAAAAGGGACTGTGTCCTGTGTACACATTAGAGATGACTGGCTGAGAACAAAGGATATCAAATAATAGATTGAATAGTGAAGGCATGTCCACATGTTCTCTCTGTACCACTTTACCCACATTAATTTCTTTTTTCTTTTGTCTTTTCTTTGCTTTGTTTTCTTTTTTTTTTACTTCCTTCTTTCCTTCCTTCCTTCCTTTCTGCCTCCTTTCCTCCTGCCTTTCTCTCTCTCTCTCTCTCTCTCTCTCTCTCTCTCTCTCTCTCTCTCTGTGTGTGTTTCTCTCTGTCTCTTTCTCTGTCTCTCTCTCTGTCTCTCTCTCTGTCTTTCTTGCTGTACTGTGAGCTTTATTCCAGGGTCTCACTTATCCTTTACAAGTGCTATACCACTGAGCCATAACCCTAGCCCATTTTTTACTTTTTATTTTGGGACAGGGTCCTGCTAAGTTATGCAGGCTGCCTGGGGCCTCAAACCTGTGATTCTGCCTCCACCTCTGGAGTTGCTAGGATTACAGGTGTGCACCACTGCACCTGGCTAGATTAATTTCTTAATGTAATTAGTAAGTCAAGTCTAAGAAAAACTTTCATTCTCATTTAATTGAAAAAAAAAGACATGAACAGAATTCACTAATACCAATCAATATGTTTTTTCTATGATATCTATATAAATTCATATATGGATTTACAGATATTTAGGTAATGCATACATATATACTTTGCATAATAATACATATATAGAAACTTCAAATTTCCTACTGAATTCCAATGTACACAAACATATGCACTCTTTAAAGTCATTCTTTATATGTTGTTGTCTGGTGGCATTGAGTTGTGTCTGACTCATAGCAACCATCATACGATTTTCAGTGGCTCATTGTTTTTGGATTGCTTTGGGAGTAGATTGCCACATCCTTCTACCATTTATGCAGTGCTGGGGATTGAACCCAGGGCCTCAGAGACTGCAGAGAAGCACTGTACCAACTGAGTTAAACCCCAGCCCCACTCCTTATATAGGTATGATGAAAAACATTTAATTTTTATTAAAGATAAAAAAATTGTCCTTGTTAAATTTAGAAATACTCCTGGATGTTGTAAATACCTGTCAATATAGTGTTGTTGTTAGGTGCCTTCCAGTCAGATCCAACTCATAGCAACCCTGTGTACAACAGAACAAAACATTCCCCAACACTCTGCCATGTACAAATCTCTTTAAGTTTGAGGCTGATGTTGCTGACACTATGCTTCTTCCCATTCTGAGTCCTGCCACATAGCAAAAGGAGTTTCCAGGAGCTTTGCTCCATTCCTGTCATTAAGGTTGACTCTACTTTGAGCAGGTAATTCTTCCCCAGAGGTTTCTTGAATACCATCTAACCTGGGGGGCTCATTTTCTTGTACTATATTTGATAGTGCTTTTCTGCTATTCATAGGGTTTTCCATGGCTAATTGTTTCAGGACTGGGCTGCTGGTTCTTTCTCCCTAGTGTGTCTTAGTGTGGAAGTTTAGCTGAAACCTGCCCACCATGTGGCCCTGCTGGTATCTGAAATATCAGTGGCATAGCTTTCAGCATCACGGCAATGTGTACACCCCCAATGATAACTAACTGACAGACATGTGGAGGGTGAATCCAATACTTGGGGGCAATTGTGGGTATATTAACCTAAAACATAAACTTTTTAGGATATCTGGCATCTACCTGGCATTCTATTTACAAACATTTCACCTTCAAAATTGTAGCCTGATCTTGTTGTTCTGAACAGCTCACTTTGGAGAACAAAGCCAGCTAAGCAAGAGGGCTCAACAGTATTCTGAAGTAATATTCTATGGTGCTTATAGCTGTTCCTCCTTAGCCTTCTCCTTGGTGGCTCTGGATCAGACTAGGACAGAATTCCAGATTGTTCAGGGTAGGGTGTCTCTGACATGCCATCCTGCTTAGGTACCATGGTCAAATCTAGTGATGAGAGAACGTCACTGATTATCATACACAGTTTCCAAGGCCATGTGACTTTGGATCAATTTCTCAGTTCCTCTAGGCTCTAGCTTCTTCACATGTAAATGGAGTGGGGTGATGAAACCCCTATAAACCTTACCAGTTCTGATATTTAGAGATTATGCCATGCAGTCTCAGAAGCCCTGGGACTACTGCTTAGTCTGTTCCTTTAAATAATGCGCCATGGTTTGATACCTTGAGAATATGTCACTGAAATTTTACCATGTGGTAATTATTTTATGGGAACAGCACAGTATGGTCCACACTCAAATTATTTTCAGAGCAAAGTCTGAAACACCAGAAGTTATTCCAAGGAATATTAGTAGGTCTTACAGTTGGGAAGCCTGCGGCTGTACCACTGTGGCATCTGAGCCTGTCAGATCTCTGAAGCTAATCAGGGTCAGACCTGGTTAGTACTTGGGTCAAAGACCGCCTGGGAACACCAGGTGGTATAGGCTTGGGGGAAGGACCCTGCAACCCACTCCCAAAAAACAATCAGCCATTGAAAACCTTTTGAATATCAGAGAAGCATTAACAATACTATTTCACCTGTTGTACGTAGGGTTGCTATGAGTTGGACACTGACTCGATGGCACCTAATAACAGCAACAGTTGGGAAACACTTGGTCCAACTAAGTGAACCAGGCTTTTGATCTGTGGTACTGCTCAAAGCTTTTTCTGTGCTTGTATATGCATTGGGATACAAGAATCAGAGGGTTTCAGAATGCAGTGTTTTTCCAAGTGACTTGAATAAAGACCCCTTATTTTTGTGGAAAGTCCCTCCACTCTGAGAAATTATATTTTTGACTATTATCATTCTATTCACAGCACAGCTAAACAACCATCAAATATACTGAACATCCTCTTATTAAAATTTGCCCTTCTAGCTGCCTTTAGCCTCAAGAGACAGATTCATAAAAGTGCCTCCAGGCCATGGACTATGAATTCAGTGTTAGGAAAAAAGTATAAGAATGTGAGAGCAAAGCATTACAGACCTGGCCCAAGTTTGCCTGATATTTTTTAGGTCCATTCCCCTTTTCCCTTTCTTATATAAGAAAGCATCTATGTAGACCAGTTGTAGGGAAGGAATGCATATTTTAACATTTGAATTATTTCTAGCTTTAAGTTGTTTCACTTAGAGAAAAAGCATGAACTTTTAATCATGCCAAAATCTGCCACTTACTAGATGTAACAAGTCAGACCACTATTAGACTGGGCTTCTGTTTCTATAATTGTAAAATAGAAAGGGCAAAATGGTAAAGTTGACTGGTATGTTGCAGAATTATGTAAATAAATACTTGGCAAATTACTTGGCAAATTGGATAAACTAAGATACCAAATGTGTAATTCATTTTGAAAGAATGAAAAAAGGCACCACTTAATCACATTTACTCTTAATAATTGTTGTTGTTGTTGTTAGGTGCCATCGAGTAGGTATCCGACTCATAGCGACCCTCACAGGGTTTTCAATGGCTGAGTGCTTCGGGATTGCCTTGGGAGTGGATTGCCAGGCCCTTCTCCCATTTTTGCGGTGCTGGGAATCGAACTCGGGACCTCAGAGACTGCAGCGCAGCGCTCTACCCACTGAGCTAAATCCCAGCCCAGACCTTAATAATTAGTAAAGTTATTATTGACAATTATTCTTACAGTGGAAATTCTTGTTTCCAGTGACATATCTATTGTGCTAAGATTACTGAAAGAATATAGCATTCTTACAAAATCCCTTAGAACAGGTTTGACAAAAAGTTCTGAGCCTTTTCTCTTCCATGTTACTTTGTTGTTGTTGTTGTTGTTAGGTGCCGTCAAGTCAGTATCCGACTCATAGTGACCCTCATAGGGTTCTCAATGGCTGACTGTTTCAGGATTGCCATGGGAGTGGATTGCCAGGCCCTTCTCCCATTTTTGCAGTGCTGGGAATTGAACTCAGGACCTCAGAGACTACAGCACAGCACTCTACCAACTGAGCTAAATCCCAGCCCTCCATGTTACTTGTTGTTGTTAGGTGCCATTGAGTCGTATCCGACTAATAGTGACCCTCATAGGGTTTTCAGTGGCTGAATGTTTCGGGATTGCCTTGGGAGTGGATTGCCAGGTCCTTCTCCCCATGTTACTTAGGAAGGTTTATATACTTTTAAATATTTTTATATAAGTTCTTTCATCTTCATTGGCACAACTGCAAAAGATGTAGAGTTTCTGATGTTTTTACATTTAATTTTTATCTAGATTGTATATAGATCAAATCCATGTATCAGAAAGGCTCCAGAAAGAGAATTTATAGATCTTGCAAAGATAGAGTTTAAAATTTATAGGTCTTTGGGATCCTTAAATGAGAATGATGTGAAAAATGTATTTTGGATACCCTTAAAAGCTACATTTTAGAACTCTGTGAAACTAACTTTCTGGAAATTCTTGCATGAGGCATAATGTTTTTTCTACCACTTTTAAGTTGTATCATTATTTAACCTTTTGATTTCACAATATGAAGATAATGTGGATATTTAAATTTTGTTAAAGCATTTTTAAATTAATTTCTGATGTTAAAAGTTAGAAATTTAGTACAAAAATTTAGTCTGTCTTCTAAAGTATTCTGACGTATATCATTTATCTTACATTATATCAAATATTTTATATTATATCAAATATATTATCACAAAACAATATATTTTATATCAAATATATTATCTTACATTATATCAAGTATCACTTATATATTTGGCCTCTTTTAGTAGACTAATGGTTTTGAAGGCACTAGCAAAATGCTGTTGGGTGGTAGATAGCTTAGCTATTTTTCTTGTTGTTAATTATCCATTTCCTTACTGGATGTTTAGGACAGAAATCTAGGTTGCTGGTGTACCTTTCTAAAGTCTTTGCTTCTTATTCAGTCGGTTGAAGACTTTCCAAGTTGAATAGTTAGATGAGCATTTTATGATTTTCTGTAACAGTTAAATGTATAGACAGAAAAAGTATTAACATTGAAAAAAAAAGTCCCCCAAACATGTAAATCACTGTGCCACCTGAAATATGCTTAAATTGGTGACATTTAAAAGGTCATAGATCAGTTGTCTATTTTCATACCATGAATGATGGTGGAGAGTGTCCCTAAGATGGTTTCCCAGGAAATTGTTTTGGAGTACAGGAGTGCAAGATTATCTTAATAGTATATTATCTCAACACTATGACCACCTAAATCTCAGTGAGAGTTACCACATCTTTTTTGTGTGTGTGTATGGTAGTAGGGGGGCTGGGATTTAGCTCAGTTAGTAGAGCGCTGCACTTTAGTCTCTGAGGTCCTCAGTTCAATTCCCAGCACTGCAAAAATGGGAGAAGGACCTGGCAATCCACTCCCAAGGCAATCCTGAAACAGTCAGCCATTGAAAACCCTATGAGGATCGACTCCACGGCACCTAACAACAACAACAATAAATGTAGTAGGAGTTGAACCCAGGGCCTTGCGCTTGCATATTTTGCAAGTGCTATACCACTGAGCTGCACCCACAGCCCTTTTTTATGTTTTTATTTTTTTGTACTTTTTGAGACAGGGTCTTGCTGAATAACACAGACTGCCTCTGATCTCAAACTTGAGATCCTCCTGCCTCTGCCTCCCCAGTTTCTGGGATTATAGACATGTGCCACTGCATCCAGCTGAGAGTTACTATTTCTTATCTGCATCAGTGTATTGGAGTTTTATATTTTGTGTATTTGCAAAACTCATAATCAATTGACTAGGGGTGATAGAGCCAGCATATGTACTAATCATATGTAGGAACATGTTTGTTATTGTTAGGTGCTGTCAAGTCGAGTCAGACTCATAGCGACTCTATGTACAGCAGATTGAAACATTTCTTGATTCTGTGCCAGGCACACGATCTTCTTTATATTTAAGCCCATTGTTGCAGACTGTGTCAGTCCATCTGGTGGAGGGTTTTCCTTTTGTTCGTTGACCTACCACTCTCCCAAACAGGATGTCTTTTCCAGGCACTGATCTCTCCTGCCTATATGTCCAAAATATGTTAAGACACAGTCTAGCCATTCTTGCTTCCAAGGAGCACTCTGGTTGGACTTCTTCTAGGACAGATCTGTTGGTTCTTTTGGCAGTCCATGGTACATTCATTCAGTAGATGTCTCCAACACCACAATTCAAATGCATCAGTTCTTCTCCTGTCTCCCTTGTTCAATGTCCAGCTTTTACAACCATATGATGCAACTGAAAATACCACGGCATGAGTCAGATGTACCTTTGTCTTCAAAGTGACATCTTTGCTTTTCAATACTCTAAAGAGATCTTTTGCCATAGCTTTTTTCAAGAGCAATGCGTCTTTTGATTTCTTGACTGCTGCTTCCACGGTTGTTGATTATAGAGCCAAGCAAAGCAAAATCTTGGACATCCTCAATCTTTTTTCCATTTATTGTGAAGTTGCATACTGGCCCAGTCTTAAGGATTTTTGTTTTGTTGATGTTTAGTCCCAACCCATATTGAAGGCTGTGATCTTTGATCTTCATCAGTAAATGTTTTAAATCTTCTTCACTTTCAGCAAGCAGAGTTGTGTCATCTGCATAACACAGGTTGTTAATAAGTCTTCCTCCAATCCTGATGCCACGTTCTTCCTCATAGAGTCCAGTTTCTCTGATTGTTTGCTCAGTATATAAATTAAAGGTATATGGTGAAAGTATACAACCCTGATGCATACCTTTCTTAACTTTAAACCAGGCTATGTTTCCTTGTTCTATTGAAACAACTGCCTCCTGGTTCACATATAGATTCCTCATGAGTACAATTAGGTGCTCTGGTATTCCCATTTTCCGAAATGTTATCCATAATTTATTATGATCCACACAGTCAAATGCCTTTGCATAGTCAATAAAATATAGATGGACATCTTTCTGATATTCTCTGCTTTCGGCTAATATCCACCTGACATCAGCAATGATGTTCCTGGTTCCCCGCCCTCTTCTGAATCCTGCTTGATTTTCCAGTAATTCCTTGTCTATATACTGCTGCAGTCACTTTTGAATCATCTTTAGTAAAATTTTGCTTGTCTGTGATATTAATGATATTATCCAATAGTTTCCACATTCAGTTGGATCCCCTTATTTGGGAATAGGCACAAATATGGATCTCTTCCTGTCACTTGGCCAAGTAGCTGTTTTCCAAATCTGTTTGCATAAACATGTTAAACCCTCCAGTGCTGCATCTGTTTGTTGAAATATCTCTATTCGTTTCCCATCAATTCTTGGAGCCTTGTGTTTCTCCAGTTCTTTCAACTAGGTTTCCACTTTGTCCTTCAATACCATGGTTCCTCTTCATATGCAACCTCTTGGAATGGTTGGTCATCTACCAGTTCTTTTCTGTATAATGACTTTGTGTATTCCTTCCATCTTCTTTTGATGGTTCCTACATCAGTTAACATTTTCCCTATAGAATCTTTCACTACTGCCACTCAAGGCTTGAATTTTTTCTTCACTTCCTTAAGCTTAGGAAACACAGAGTGTGTTCTTCACTTTTGGTTTTCTGCCTCCAGCTCCTTGCACATGTCATTATAATATTTGTTTTTGTCTTCCCCAGCTGCCTTCTGAAATCTTGTTTAGATAGATCCCTGACTTCCTCATGTGTCCTTTTACTTTGGCCACTTGATGTTCAAGGGCAAGTTCCAGAGTCTCTTTTGTCATGTAATTTGGTCTTTTCTTTTTTTCTTTTCTTTTAAATAACTTTTTGCTTCCTTCTTGAATGACATCTTTTATGTCATGCCACAATTCCTCTAGTTTCTTATCATTTGTGTTTAATGCAGTAAACTTATTCTTGAGGTGATCTCTGAACTCAGGTGGGTTATACTCAAGGTTATACCATGGCTCTCATATACTTGTTCTAATTTTCTTCAGCTTCAGTTTGAACTTGCATGTTAGAAGTTGATGGTCTGATCCACAGTCAGCACTTGGTCTTGTTTTGACATTTGATATAGAGCTTTTCCATCCTCTCTTTCCACATATGTAGTCAATTTGACTCCTGTATGTTGTATCTGGTGAAGTGTATAGCCTCTGTTTATGTTGGTGAAAAAAATGTATTTGCAATGAAATGGTCATTGGTGTTACAGAATTCTATCATGTGATCTCCAGCTTCGTTTCTGTCACCAAGAGCATATTTTCCAACTACTGAGCCTTCTTCTTTGTTTCCAACCTTTGCATTCCAGTCACCAGTTATTATCAGTATGTCTTGATTGCATGTTTGATCTATTTCAGATTGCAGAAACTGAAAGAAGTCTTCCCTTTCTTCATTTGTGGCCTTAGTGGTGGGTGCATACATTTGAATAATAGTCATATTAACTGGCCTTCCTTGTAGGTGTATGGATATTATTCTATCACTGACAACATTATATTTCATGACAGGTCTTAAAATGTCTTTTTTTATGATAAATGCAACCCAATTTCTCTTTAATTTATCATTCCCAGCATAGTAGACCATATGATTGTCTGACTCAAAATGGCCTATGCTGGTCCATTTTAGCTCACTGATGCCTAGAATGTCAATGTGTATACGCTCCATTTCTCTTTTAATGATTTCTAATTTTCCTAGATTCATACTATGTACATTCCATGTTCCAGTTATTAATGGATGTTTACAGTTGTTTCTCCTCATTTTGAGTCATGCCACATCAGCAAATGGAGGTCCCTGGGGCCTTACTCCATTTCCATCATCATGGTATACTCTACTTTGAGGAGGCAGCTCTTCCCCAGTAGTCTTTTGAGTGCCTTCCAAACTGGGGGGCTCATATTCCAGCACTATATCTGACATTGTTTCTTTGCTACCCATAGAGTTTTCAATGACTAGTTGTTTCGGGAGTGGTTCCCCAGTGCCTCCTCCCTAGTCTCTCTCAGCCTGGAAGCTCAGCTGAAACCTGACCAGCATGGGTAACCTGCTGGTATCTGAGTTACCAGTGGCAGAGCTCTCAGCCTCATTGCAACACACAAGCCCCCACAGTGCACAAACTGACAGATGTGTGGGGTAGGATCGTGTTAGGGTTCACTAATTTGCATAAATCCATCACAGAAAGGAAGTGAACACAATTTTATTACAGAGAAATTACTTCCCACTACCTGGAGTGAGAAATACAAGGTTTTGTTATTCAAAGCTTATTCCCAAGGCAGGTGTATTCTATTCTGGAACAATCTGTAGCACTTAAAAGACAAGTCTGGTCAGAAGTTCTGACTTCCCTCTGATAGGAAGTTTCCAGAGAAAGAATGAGCATCCACATCTTCAAGGCAACTAACAGACTATCATAGATACACACCAGGGGCTTAAATTATAGTGATCTTTACTCTTATACCCAAGGAATATGTTTGTATGGTATGTGAGAATGGGACTTGTGTATATGTATTTGTGTACATGCATGTGACTGTGTGAATGTATGTGTGTAGTGTTGGGCATCCATCCCAAGGCTTCCCTCATTATAGGCAGGCGTTCTACTACTGAGCCTCAGTCTCAAACCTATAGGAATTTTTTAGATAGATTAGGTAATTTTATATTAAATAATCATTCATATTAAAAATTCTAAGATAAATATCAATAATTTTAGATGGCTACCTCTGGCCTATTTCCATATATTACATCAAAATCAAAGAGTGAAGGCATATGGTTTCTTATAGGTCTAAAACTCTTGATATGTTGACTATCATGAATTTTAACTTACTTTATTTCATTATTATAAATTGCTACTTTCAAAGCCAGGTAGAAAATGGCATTAGGACTAGACCAAAGAAATAAAGGCTTACAGCATAATACTTTTTTTTTTCTTGAAAGTTTATGGAATGCTTACACTGAAAATCTTGTACAGAATCTTAAACAAGATTCATTTTATTTCTCCAAGAAAAGAATAATGAAACAGAATTTTAAGACTGAATGTCCAGTTCTCAATTTTTATTTATTTACTGTGTGTATATGTATTGTGTGTGTGTGTGCTGCTGCTGATTAAAACCATGGTCTCATGTGTACTATGTAAATTCTCTACACTGAGCTACTTCCCCATCTCCACTTGTCTGTTTTCAAAATTTATTTTCCATTGCAGTCCTTGTGACTCTTCTTTTATATACATGAGGAACCACTTTTGTTTTTAAAGGTTTTTGTTTGTTTCCTAAAAAAACTATGTCATTTTAAAATCTGGCAACATCTGTCTGAATTTCAAAAATCGCCTTGGATGAGACTCTTTTTGTAGTAATAAAATAATATATTGGCTATCAATAATGAGATTATTTCATTATTTAGAAAACAAGGCAAGAAATGTTGCATCAATGAATTTATATAATTCTATTATTTTCTGGAATTTGAAGATGACAATTCTTACAAAGATCTTAAAATTTAAATGATCAAATGTCTTTAAAACTATATCACAGATTTCTACTTCTGGAAAGATAGAAAGGCATACTTTTCACTCTTCCTTTCTTTAAGTACACTTAAAATCTGTAGACATTACATATAAAAAACATAAATGAAAATATTCTGAGTGGTGGAGAGAAAAGGAAAGCCGGCTAAAGACCTTGGAACCTAAGGAACGTGGCAGTAGTTTCCTAGGTTTTCTTTACCTCATATGTCTCAAACTCAGAGAAGCTGTCAATCCAGATACAACAACGGGCTCAGAAAGAAATGCCCCATGACATACAGATTTAAAAGGAAGAAATAAAACTTCATCTATTTGCAGATGACATAATATTGTCTGTAGAAGGCCCCATGAAATTTATTTAAAAACTCCTAAAACTCATAGTCAAGGTTTCATAAGATAAGATAAACATACAAAAATCAATTATATTTTAGTATACAATATTTCATAACATAAGGTAAACATACAAAAATCAATTGTATTTCAGTATAGTAGGAGTGAGCATGTGGACACCAGTAGTAAAAATACAGTATTGGTTGCATTCACTCAAAAGAATAAAACAGGGAAAAATATTTTTTATTGAAAATTTTTAATGTACACCTTAATGTGATTCATTCTGACATGCTTTTCATTGTGACATTTCTGTATATGCATTTTGTTGTACATTATTCGTATAGGTTCCCCCTTACCCTCTTGTGTGCTTCCTCTCCCCCACCAAAGACTTCTCTTCCATTTACTTGTATTTTTATGGTAATGTTTTTCTATATATCCTTGGGTTCCAGTTCTGTTTAAGATAGAAACTTTTTCTGTAGTGAACTTTCTTTTTACCTTGTCAGAACTATTACATGCATTTTCTAGACCATCTGTAATAATACCATTCTTAGCTTTTTTTTCTTTTATTATGATCTTACCTTTGTATATGATTTTTTTCCTTCTTATAAATTTGATTCAGCTCCCACATATGAGTGAAAAAAGGGAGAAATATTTAAGTGTAAAGCTACAAAAACACGTCTAGGGACCATATGCCAAAAACTACACAACCCTTAAAAATTGACGATCTGCCTTGAGGATGTAGCTCAATGGTAGAATGCTTCTCTAGTACACGCGAGGTCAGAAAATGAAAAAAAGAAAAGAAAACAACTATATGGAAAGATATACCAGGTTGATAGACTGGAAGTCAACATAACAGAGATAACTATTTCCTCCATATTGTTATATGAGTTTAATACAATTCCTATATAAAAACTCCAAGTAGTTCTTTTGTAGATGTAGGCAGGACTATTCTAAAATATTCATGGAAAGTTGAAGGAACTAGAATAGTTAAAGCAATTTCAAAAAATAATAATGGGAAGGATCAGTTTCTCAATTATATGATTTGCATGGCTATATAATCAAGACTGTGTGGCTGTGGTGGAGGAAGAAACATATACATCAGTAGAACAGAAATGAGAACCCAGAAATGGACTTAGACATCTAACTTTTGATAAAAGTGTTGAAACTTTGTGTGTGTGGTGGGGAGGGGGGGTGCTTGGTATCAAAACCAGGGCCTCACCCATTCTAGGAAAGCACTATGCCACTGAGTTATATACCCTGCCTCAGACTGGTTTTTAAGAAAAGTGCAAATGTAATTCATTAGGGAAATGCTGGCCTTTCAAAAAGTGATGCTAGAAAATTTGAACATCATAGACAAAAAAAAAAAAAAAAAACAATTTCAACCTAAGTCACACACTTATAAAAATTACTTCAAATTGAATCACAGACTTAAATGTCAAATATAAAACCATAAGACTTTTGCAAAGAACATACAAGAGAAATGCAAATTCAAACCACAATTGAAATTTTACTATACACTCTTCAGAACAGTCAAAATTAAAAAAAAAAAACTGCCAAAAAATGAAATGCTGTAGCAGATGTGAAGAAATTAGATCTCGTCTGTGCTAAATAGTATAGTCACTCTGGAAACTATAGAGCAGTATCTTTAAAAACTAAATATGTAACTATCATATGACCCAATAATTGCATTCCTGGTCATTTATTCCAGAAAATGAAGGCAAAAGTATAAACATAAGTGTTCATAGTACCTTTATTTCAAATTATCTAAAACTTGGAAACAACTTAGATGTTCTGTAGTAGATGAATGATTAAACAAAGTATGGTGCACTCTGATCAACAAATACTGCTCAACAATAAAAAGGAACAGATTTTTAATACCTATAACTTCAAAGAATCTCTACAGAGTTATATTGAGTGAAAAAAATTCATCCCAAAAATTATATCCTGTATGATGCTATTTTCTGTAGCATTTTTAATTTGTTGGATCTTGCTATGAACCCCAGGCTGGTTACTTCTGACACTTGAGTGTCGTGTCTCAGCCTTGCAAGTGCTAGGATCACCATGCCTGGCTTCCTGTAGTAGTCCTGAACTGGCGAAATTATAAAAATGCAGAACAGATTAGTGATTAACAGAGGTTAAGGAGAATGTAGGAGTTAAAGGGAAAGAGTGGAACTATAAAGGACACCATTAAATTTCCTTGTGACATTGGAGATGTTCTGTATTACAACTGTGTCAGTGTCCATTACCTGGGTGTGATACACTACTATAGTTTTTCAAGATAGTGGAAATTAGGTAATAGATGCATGAGATCTCACAGTACTATTTCTTCCAACTGCACTGTAAATCTACAATTATCTCAAAAATACAAATTTTAACTTTAAAAACTATATGATAGAATGTGTAGATGGTTATCGATATGATAGAACAAGAATAGTAAAATGATGGTGGTAGATACTAGGTGGGATATATGAAGGTATTTACTATAAAATTCTTTAAACTATTCTGTATATTTCTAAGTTACCATGATAAAATATTATAAAGAAAATTGAATTTCAGAATTTTAGGTTATATAAGGAAAAGGTAGTTTACTTATTGTCAAAAGTAAGCAATTTAAAGTTCATAGCATGGCTCATGGTTGGCAAATGTGTCATGACATGAAATATCTATTTAAAAGCTAATTATGAAAGTTGATTAAACATGAGTTTCCTTTTTTAGAAAGGAGCATTCCTATTTTGAGAATTTTAATGTAAAATACTAAAGACAGAAAGCCCTTAAATATTTCACAAATATATATTTTCTGATTTAGCAGTATATACTAGTAATAGCTACCAATTAAAATAGTTGAACACTGATTATTATGAAGCAACATACATATATTATACCATTTAATACTCATAATAACTCTCTAGTCATTATCTCCATTTTATTATTAAGGTGATAACCACAGGTTAAATAACCTTGGTTATATATACTATAAGATAGAAGCCAGATTCTAATCAAGGTCTCTGATTCCAAATTCTATGCTATAATACTTCTAGTTTGTTGTTGTTGTTAGATGCCATAGAGTCAGTATCCAACTCATAGCAACCCTATGTACAAGAGATGAAACACTATTTTCGCGCTTCTCTGTTGTTCATAGGGTTTTCAATGGCTGATTGTGTTTTTGAGAGTGGGTTGCAGGGTCCTTCTCCAAAGCCTACAGCACCTGGTGTTCCCAGGTAGTCTCCCTTCCAAGTACTAACTAGGCCTGACCCTGCTTAGCTTCTGAGATCTGACTGGATTGGTCGCCACAGGGCTATGGCTATAGGTATTTCTAGTTAACTGATAGATTATTAAGATTCTTATAAATGTTTCCTTGCCCAATATATTTAAACCAAATCATTCGTATAATACCAAGTTTGCATTTTATTTTTATAGTCTTGCATCTTTAATGCCTCTTAATCAACTTTCTGCCTGCAGCCATACCACTGTGGCATCTGATCCCATCAGATCTCAGAAACTAAGCAGGGTTGGACCGGGTTAGTACTTGGATCAAAGACCGCCTGAGAACACCAGATGCTGTAGGTTTAGGAGAAGGACCCTGCAACCCACTCTCAAAAAGCAATCAGCCATTGAAAACCCTATGAATAGGAGAGAAGCACTGACAATACTGTTTCGCCTGTTGTACGTAGGATTGCTATGAGTTGGACACTGACTCAAGGGCACCTAACAACAACAGTCAACTTTGTTGGTAAGAACCTATGAAAAAACCTCAGAAGTTATGTCTTTATTCCTACAAATCATCTGGTAATTAACTCACTGTTTTCAAAGAGACAAAGGTATCAAATCTAAATCAACTTAAGTATATGTACAAAATGTAAAGTAATTGTGTAGAAAGATCATATTAGTCTGCTACTTTGTAACTTTCTTTTTTAATTCAACAACATTTCTTAGAATGTTTAAATATCAAGAAAATGTATATCATTTTATTATATGTCTGCATCTAGAGGCTATAATTTATTTATTTTGTCTAATTTGTTTTTGCAGAAATAGAATTTCTGGATCAGAGGACATACTCATTGAAAGATGTCTTAGTTTTGTTTATACTATTATGACTGAGATCCAGTATGTCTCTATGTCCAATTCCAACCTTAATCCCCCAAATGCCATATCCCCAATGTTGAAATCTCAAAGATTATAATCACCAAAGATAAATCCCCAATGTTGAAATCCTAAAAGTAAAAATCTTCAAAATTACAATTCCTTTGGAAAAAGGAGGAGGGCTATGTAACAAGTAGAATATCAAATTCTTTTGAACGGAATAATACATCTTTGACAAGGATTTGCATCATGTTAAGTGGAGTAAATGCCTAGAAACCTGGTGAACTGTTATTTTGTACATGTCATGAGGGTGTTTCCAGAGGAGATCAGTGAATAAGGTAGGTCCCTGTAGACTAAGGGGAAATCTGCCAGGTAGAAAGCACATGACCTAAAAGAAACAAAACAGCTATTTATTAGGATGCATGACTTAAAATTATAGTTAATGATGATGAACATTGGCCAGCTTTTATAGACTACTTCCATGCAATTGTCCATGAATTATTCCTGTAATATATACTGTTTTATATGTCAAATTATCTTTTTAGGTTTTTATTTTCTTTGTTTATCCTTTTCCTGCTACTTTTAATAATCCTCATTTTTTTTTAAATTCACTATACTACATATTTCATTTTTGCATCATTTTCAGTACTGGAAGTATAAATTGTGTAAAGACTATTAAAGAGTTCTAATTCTTTTTACACATTGTTTTGTGAATTTAACTCTTTGAAACTGCATTATCACAATTCTGACTTTGTTTTTTAGCCTTGTGCATACATATAAAAGCATTGACACTTTCTGAGTAAATGCAAAAATATCCTTTTCTACATTTGGATTTGTGAAAGGCAAGATTCGTCCAAGATATTGGTCTTTTGGGCAACTGGACCCATAGTAGTGACGCATTGCAGTTTTCCATCAATCCCATTAAAAACAGAGGTATCATTCATATTACCTCAGGTGACCAGAGTCGTAAAGTTGGATACACACAATTACCAACTATAGTGTCTATGTGTTTCACTTTTTGAACTATTTCTTTATGAATACTAATCCTCTACTCATAACTGTTTATATCATACAACTATCATTAGTATACTTAAGTGCTAATACATGCAAAAAACAGTATGTTATTATTGCCTGCTTCGTTGTGTAGTGACCTCTGAAGTGTTCTGTTGTGTTTTTATGTTTTTTCTAATAAATCCCACTTAAAATGTGAACAAAGTGCTTTTAAAGAATTTTTATAATCCCAGCAACTCCTGAGGTTGAGGCAGAAGGATCATCAGTTTAAGGCCAGAGGCAGCCTCTGAAATTTAGTGAGACTCTGTCTCAAGATTTCAAAAACAGGTGTGTAGATGTGGTACCTATATGATAGAGTACTTGCCTCACATGTGCAAGTCGCTGAGTTCAACCCTGAATACTGAAAAGCAAATTTTTAAATTAATTTTTCCAAAGTTATATTTTCAGTACTTTGATCTTTTGGCATTTTAGACTTTAGAGATTTGATCTTTCAGGGCTCTGACATTCAGGATTATTCTTGTGATTTTATTTTTGGGGATTATGCTCCAAACCCCCTTAGATCATGTAGGGTGGTCCTGAAGTATTATACTGGGATAATTCTAGACCTGCCCCACGTGTATCTGCTTCTGCAGATCCTTC
Organism: Pedetes capensis; assembly: GCA_007922755.1. Taxonomy (NCBI): domain Eukaryota; kingdom Metazoa; phylum Chordata; class Mammalia; order Rodentia; family Pedetidae; genus Pedetes; species Pedetes capensis. The sequence continues at coordinate 37,401 of VMDO01018006.1, forward strand.
CCACAACAAGCCCTGAGAATTGACAGGTGATTCCACAGTGTCTTTTTCACAAATGAGCTGCTTACAGAGAAGCTCCAAAATGATCAGACTCATGTAGGTGACTTTGTATTTGGGGTTGCTCCAAATAGCAGTTATGACAGTCCACTGTGTTTTTGTATTTCGTTTTGGGTTTTGGGGCTAAGATTTAGCTCAGTTGGTAGAGCGCAGCTTTGCAGTCTCTGAGGTCCCAGCTTCGATTCCCAGCACAACAAAAATGGGAGAAGGACATGGCAATCTACTCCGGAAGCAATCCCGAAACAATCAGCCATTGAAAACCCTATATGGGTCGCTACTAGTCGGACATGACTCAAGGGCACCCAACAACAACAACTGCATTTTTGAAGCAGCATGCTCTGATTTCTAAATGCTTATTAATAATACAATATTTTATTGTTATACCTTATAATTTAGAAAGTTTAGTTTAGAGAAATTATAATATAAAGTTTTCTATTTTATTTCTCAAGATAAATGAAGTAATATGTTTCAACATTTTTACTACTTTTAAATAAACAACCAAACAATGTCATTTTTAAATTTATGATGAGGACGAATTCTTGCTAGGAGCTTTATGCACTCATTATATATTCATCTATGTTGATTTGCTGCTTTGTTGCATTTTCCAATAGCTTTGAGACAGGACCTATAATTAAATCAAATCTATAACACAATATATTTTATTCAGATAAAAATTGAGGAAGTAAATTTTTTTCTACTTCAATATATGAGAACATACAGATCAGAATGTGGGGTAACTTTCTATGATCACACTATTCTCTCTGAAGTGTTTGAATGAAACTCAGTTATGCTATTGCTGCTATTTAGCTGTACAACATGAAGGATAACTTTTAACAGGAAAATGTATATAAATTTTGGTATTTTTTAATATTGACATAGGGTATTTTACCTACCTGTCGTTTGGGAAAGAAGCTTAGTTTTGCCATTGTGTTTCCTTTTAGAACACACTTCAAAGACATTTCCTTTCCTGATAACTGGCAAAAATAAACATTTACTTTCTTTTTTAGTTCTTGCCAATTCTTTTGTGAAGTAGAAAGAATATAAATAAATAACTTTTCATGGCTGTAGTATTTATGTGAGTACATTTTATTGTATATTTTGTCTTTGAGCAAATGCAGAACACAGCTTTTTGTAGTATGGAAAGGCCTCTAGCTTCTAGATTATATTTATTGATACTGCAGTTTACAGTCATATGATTTTTATTATTAAAACTGTAAAACATTTCATTTTTTCAACTTATACTGCTTTAATCTCATATTATGAAGTAATTAAAATAGTTGAAACAATATTTTGAACAAGATTTTAAAATAGAAATCATTTTTAGACAATTAACAAGAGGTTCAGAAATTTTCATTAAGAACAAACTACTTGTAACGTAGAGAAGTCCCTTTTTTCTGCCCTGATTGGGATTAATACTTTAAATACTTAATATTTAAAGAGTTAAAGCAGAGGGAAGATTGTAAAATAAAATATTTATTAAATAATTTATATCATTTAACATTATATAAATATCCATTTATTCACAGGTTTTCTAGTGAAGGCTAGAGACCTTTTATTTGTGTTTGAGAATGCTGATAGGAATTTCATGTTATCTTTCTAACATAAATTCTGAATGTACCATCAGAGATTTCTCATTTTTAGTATGTTAAAGTGAAATGAGCACTAACATACTTGTGAGGCAATTTAAGTGTATACTCCTTTTAAGTTTTACAAAATTTTTTACTCCCTAAATTTTTATAGTCCTTTTACACCTATTTCAAAACTGTTTTTAAAAGATGCCTTTATCAAATATATGCAACACATTTAATGTAGTTTTATAGAAATAATGATCTTTTTCACTTTCACATCCTATTATTTATTACAATTAAATTACATAAGTAGAATAACGGACATGATTGGTATAAACTATAAGCAGATTTCAGTGAAAATGCAAGTATTACATTCATAAGATAATGAATTTCTAAGGTTTGAAATTTATTGTGGAAAGTTTTAAACATACGTAAATGTAGAAAATCATAATGAACTCTTGTGTACCCATCAACCAAACACATTAGGAACATTCTGCCATTTTATCATCCAAAGATCCCTTCAACATTTTTTCTTTGAGTATTTTAAATTAAATCCCAGACAAATTACCATTTGTAAATACTTTATCTTCAACACATGATTTTATAATGTACAATACTATTATTATAATCAACTATAATAATTTCTTAATATCTCTTAATATGGAGCTTCTGTTTAATTTATTCCACCTCAGAAAAAAAGCCCTTTTCATCCATATTTGAATAAGGGTCTGAATGAAGTTGAATATTTCATTTGGTTGATCTGAGATCCCTTTTAATGGTTTACATTGCCCCTCCTTTCTTTTGCATGCCATTTATTTGGTGAAGAACATGTATCATTAGTCCCACAAAATCTCTTGCATTGTAGATTTATATCCTAAAAAATTGTAGATAGAGATGTGATTAAATTTAGAGTCCTAGTTTAGGGGCAAAATACTGCCTAAGTCATACTGGGTGTATCTTACATTAAGTCATTACATTAAGTATTACATTAAATCTTACATTAAATATTATGTGCCCATAATATATAGAGATAATACAAATTTTAATTTAAGTAATAATAATAATAGCTCAGATGTGTATGAATACATGGAAGGCATAGTTCTAAACACTTTATATATATATGTTCTTGTAATCCTTACAAAGACTATTTTTTGGGGGGGCAGTACCAGAGGGTTGAACCCAAAGCTTCACTCATGTTTTGCAAACATTCTATTACTGAGTTATACCCCCAGCACAATTTTTACTTTTTATTTTAATTTTGGGACTGAGTCTTGCTAAGTTATCCATGCTGACTGTGGCCTTGAACTTGTTCCACCTCCTGAGTTGCTGGAATTACAGGCATGTGCCACTGCACATAGCCTAATTACATAGATTCTTTGAAGTAGGTATACAAATAAGGAAAGTGAGGCATAGAGAGGTTCACCAACCTGGATTTGGTCCTAGACACTCAAACTACTGAGTCTGTGACTTTCCACACCAGCCATTCTGCCTCCATTTTGCCTCTGGGAGGCGCTGACATTTCTAAATTAAACCAAAAAGGGTCAGGTGTTTTTTAGGCCCCTTAAGTATGAATACGGCCCTTAATTCAATAAGCAAATGTATTAGTCGGTTGTCATTGCTACAGCAGAAAAACCAACCAAAACAAACTTATCAGAGGAAGACGTTTATAGAGAATCAGTCCATATTCTCAGCAGGGCAGGCATGACAGGAGCTGTGGCAGGGCATGTGGCTGAGGATCTTCTGGTATGTTCTACCAGGAACAGAGAGAGAACAGGGCTGCCCACTCCGAGTAAAACCTCCATAGGCCCATGCCCAGGGAGCTACGTCCACCAAAGGCCCACCTCCCAAAGTTCTACAATATCTCAGGACAGCACCACCAGCTGGGGACCAAACAAAATATTTAGGGATCAATTTAGGTCTAAACCATAACAGCAAATAAATGTTTTTAAAGGGTGTATAAATTAAGTGAAAGTACTTTTGAACTATATATTGTTTACTACATCTACCTTCTTTGAAAATAATACCTTGAAAAACCCATATTTTCTTCTGTAATATTTATCTCACATTGACAAATTGTGATATTTTCCTTGTCCTGCAGTGGAACTTTTCATGGAAAGCAAATTTACTTCCCTTAGATAAATGTTTCTTTTCCAATATCAAGATGTATAAAATGAGTTTCTTGAACTAAGTGGTAATTTATAGTTTTCAGTAGCTATATTTTCAAAAAATTCATTATAGCTTTTATTGTGTTTTTTGCTTATAACAGAATGAATATTATAGTGTCATCTTAATCAGATAATCTGATGTAATATAGGATATATGTTTACTGAGAGTAATTCAGCAGAACACACTTTATGTTTCCATTACATTCTTATCCTATTATTTATATTTTAACCCCAGATTTGTATATAGTTTTTGTCCCTGTTTTTAAAACTCTCTATATTCTTACTACATGCTTTTTATCCCTTTTATTAAACAGGTTTTACATAGATATTTTTCTTCCTATCTACAAGTAATTTAATCATCATGACTAAAAATAATGTCCTGCTTGTTTGAAATGTTCACAATAAAGGTAGCACATTTGACATTTTTATTCAGAATGCCAATTATGTAGAATGGCATGACTTGTCTTATTAGCATGTACCAATCCTTCATTCATTCATTCAGCAAACCTATGTTTAGCATATCATCTAAGGTGAGTAAAATATAAGCCTTGCTACTAATGGGTGTGTGATGAACGGTTAGCAGAACAAGTCAGGCTAGAACTAGAAGTCAGGTTAACATGATGACATACTGTTACAGTGGTCACAACAGAAAGAGAGAATACCAAGGATAAAGGACAACAGTCATTTTGAGAAGAGATAGTACTTGGGTCATAGTTAATGCTTTAAACCACATGGAGATCATGTATATAGTGTTTTTAGGAGCTGTAAAGTTTAATGTCTGTAAGGACCAGACATTGAATGTAAACGAGTATAAAGTATATCAAATACACATTAAGGAATGGTGGGGACTGTGACACCCAGGGAGTGCATGTCTAAGCTAAAGGCATTCACATTCAAGTGTTTGTTTAAAACATTGACTCAATCACACAAGATACAGCTGTGTTTCCTATTTGTGACTCCAGTAAGGTCTCAGTACATGAATGGTTTACTGTTTTGAAATACCATCTATGTAGTAAATGTGTTCAGTGGACCAAATAAGACAGAATTATGCAATATCTATGAACCAGAAATCAATATCCAGTTCAAGTTAAACTGAAAGAAATAGTTGGGGGACAAAACTTGAACCAAAAAAGTGACAAAAACATAGAGTGTTCTTTGTAGAGCAGCAATCAGTTGCTACAAGGTTGGGTATGTGCTGGATTACTAGAAGGCACAGTAGGCTCAGGCTTAGTGTCTCAAAATGACAAGGACAGCATAAACTATCTGGAAAACATTAGACTGTCATCATTCTTTCAATAATTGTACATTTTAGTGTTTCTTTTTGTTGTTGTTCTTGTTTTGTTTTGGGTTTTTTGTTTTGTTTTGTTTTGTTTCTGGCAGTACTGAGGGTTGAACCCAGGGCTTTGTGCCTGCATGCTTTGCAAGTGCTAGACCACTGAGCTGTGCCCCCAGCCCATTTTTTTACTTTTTGAGACAGGGTCTTGTTAAATTACACAGACTGCATCTGGTCTTGAACTTGCAATCCTCCTGCCTCGGCCTCCCGAGCCACTGGGATTACAGATGTGCGCCACCACGCCTGGCCATTTTAGTGTTTTGATGTTGTTGTCCTTAATGAAATTACAGACGAGAGTGGAAACTCACTTTTTTCCAGGACTTCATGGCCTCTATATCTTAATCTTGCCTGGATCAAAAAATAAAATCAGATTTCAAGCTTGACAGATTAGATATTTGGCTGAAAACTAGACTCAGAGTGGTTGGGCATGGGTATCAGAAGACAGGTTCAATAACAAATACAGGCACACACTGTTTGTATGACTACATAGCCGCTTAGCAATATAAAAATTCATCTTCCCCCAGATAATTCTCTTTATGGTCAGTGTTTGGCATTGGCTATACTAATTGTCATGGGGCATTTTTAAACTCATAGATTTGGAGTCTATTAATTTTTTCAATAAGCATGAATTTATTCTCTTGCAACTATTTGTAAATATTGATTCTAATCACTGTTTTTAGAAAAAAATGTAAATACGAATGTCCATTGAGAGATCTGTTTTTTCAACTTGAAAGAGAAAGGGTAATTTTGGTCAGTTTGTATGCTTCTTTCTATGTTAGATAATTAGCAAAAGAAAAGTAAAAGCTTTATAATGTTATGGGGAAGATGATTCCTATGAATAGCACTTCTATTGCTTCAAAATGACAAACATTGCAAAGAACAATGAGACAAAATGAAATTACCTCCATGTTAACAAATGAAACCTTGAGATTG
>VMDO01018007.1:0-43336 GCA_007922755.1 Pedetes capensis
TGTAGAGCATGCAAGCGTGAGACCCTGGGTTCAAACCCCAGTACCACAAAAAAAAAAAAAATGTCAGCTGGTTAGACTACATTAAGCACAAGTGAGCTTAGGGTGAGTGTTACCTGAAGAGGGGATGGAGGGACAGACTAAGATCAGAGAGGAACATCCAGTTATTAGCCATGCTTTCCAGGTGTATGATGGGTCCCAGCTCTCTGAGAGTGACTGTTCAAGCCTGTAATCCCAACACTTGGGAGACTAAGGCAGGAGGATCATGAGTTTAAGGCCATCCTGGACTACATGGTGAGACCTTGTCTCAAAGCCAAAACAGAGCAAAACAAAAAAGAATCATGGTTTATAACTTCCCCTGAAGTAGTTATAAATACGTGGATGCTCTGACGTGTACCAAACATACACACTAAAGCACTTTAACTCTTAAGATGTACCCTCTGGGCAATGGTAAGTGCCCTTTCCAATTATGGGCACATGTGAAAGGATTGAGTAAAGCAAAGGAGAACAAGGGGTGTTGTGGGGGTACTAGGGATTTGAAGAGAGAGGAAATGAGATATGAGGCTATCTTGGAGAGTAAGAAAATAAATTTACTATGGAATTTATATTAGGATTATCTGGGTTTGTGAGTGCCCATATGAGATTCATGATCATAAATACAAGTGAGTCCAGTCAGCACATTTGTGGGATTATAGCTATTTTAGGCCAGATCATTATCATCACAGGTCTGAATTATTATAATAGTTACCTAAATAGTCTTCCTTCCCCAGGTTTCCCCTGCTACTGCCACATCAATCTTCTTAAAACACTTTTCTGCATAAATTAAGCCCTAGGCTCAAAACTTTTATTGCATCACCTTGGCATTGAAGGCCAAATCCTTAGATTTTGCTCCCTGAGCCTGTCATAATATGACCTTAGAGTAGATTTCCAACCATGGTCAAATCATTAAATACTTTCTGCTGTGCAATAGCATGATCTATTTTGTGTTTTGGAACCGTTTTCTATGGTATTTGTATGGAACCTTATTGGAATAGGGCCTTACTACATTCAAGGAGACTAACAAGGAGGGATTATAGTGAGATGGAATGATAGCCTCCATAAAAGCAATAGCAATGGGAAGAGATGTGAATGGATGGGGCTGAGAGGAATTCAGAAGGTGAAATCTGTTGACTTAAATGTAAAGACAAAGTGATACTGAGGTATCTAGAAAGATAAGCACAAATTTCCCTTACATTATTATATAGTTGGTGATAACATTCATTGAGAAAGAGAATAAATAAGAGAGAAAAAGCATAGGAGAAAGAATAGTCTAATTTAATACCTATTAAAATTTGTGATTACCTAGTAATGTGCATGCATTAATGGCCACTGAGTTCCTGGAATGGATAAGTCTGAAGTTTAAGCATGCAAAATAGACTACAGATCAAAATTTGGGAGTCATTAGTATTGAAATCATAGATTTCGGTGTCATCGTGCACTCAGAGTGTATTTATAGGATTAGAGAAGTAGGATCCCCTAGGAAAAACATTGCTTAAGGATGGAAGAGGAAGTTTGCAAGGAAGAACAATAAGAAGTCAGAAAAAATTAGAGAAAAGGATAGCCAGAGGATAGGAGAAATATAATAATAAGTAGTATCACAAAACTTACATTAAAGAGATTAAGTCCACTAATGTCTATACTAGGACTGGAGTTTAGCTCAGGTGGTAGAGTGCTGCTCTCTGAGGCCCTGGGTCCGATCCACAGCACTGCAAAAATGGGAGAAGGATATGGCAGCGCACTCCAAATCTCCCTGCAAAAAGAAAAAAGAAAAAAAAAATCCTCAATCAGCCATTGACAACCCTATGAGGGTTATTATGAGTCAGACCTGGCTCAATGGTACCTAACAACAATAATATGTATACTAACAAAGAAGTAGGACAGGTTATACACAATATTCTCAACCATTCATTCTTACTCACCTACTCAGGACATCTAAGGATCTTCTGAAAAAAGCAATTGTAAAAAGCAAGGTCTGGAATATATGGCTGATCAGTTAAATCTGAGTTTTTGATGTGTGGTAGAAGTGCCTTTTTAAAGATCCTTGATGATTCAGAAACAGATTGATTGTAGACCTTTACTGAGATGGAGTGATTTGACTGTGTGTTTCATGTATTATATGAAATAGAAGCATAAATTGAGAAAAATTGTTTCATGTGGCAATGAGACTTAGTGCTATGACTATGAAAAGTTGTTGTTTTTGCTGTTAGGTGCTGTCCAATAGATGTCCAACTCACAGGGACCCTATGTACAACAGGGGAAACAGTATTGTCAGTGCTTCTCTACTATTCGTAGGGTTTTCAATGGCTGATTGTTTTTTGGGAGTGGGTTGCTGGGTCCTTCTCCCAAGCTTACATCACCTGGAGTTCCAGGTGGTCTCCCATCCAAGTCTAACTAGGCCTGACCCTGCTTGCTTCCCAGATCTGACAGGATCGGACGCCACAGTGGTACGGCTATAGACAATGAAAAGTTAGAGAATATGAATTAACTGTATGTGACAGATTTCAAAAACATAAATAAATAAAAAGGAATTCCTTTCAGATATTTTCTTACCCAAAAAACAAAACAAAACAAAACAAACAAACAAAAAAAAAGATGCAATATGTAGGTACTAAAATGAGCAATCATACTTAAGAGGGGAAAATATAAGCTGAATAGGAAGAAAGGGGGAGGAGATAGTTAGGGGTAGTAGAGGTTAAAAAAGTGGGAAAAGGGAGGGAAATTAATGTAAAGGGGTAAAAAGGAAGAGAACAATCTCAAAATATATGATGCCACTATATGAATACATAGGAAAAATAGGGGAAGGGAAAAAATCAATGAGAATGTAATATATGATTACATATAATTTTTATTACATATTAACCCGATGGTTCTATAAAAATATGTAAGTTGATGAAAATGTAACCAAAAATGATGTAATAGTTGTATAATAGAAATAGCAAAAGTCTTATTACTCTGTACCCTACCAACATTTATAAAAAATGGGAAAAAAGAGAGAGGCATACCTAAAGAACATAAAGAGAAGAAATCCTCAGTAGGACTGCCTGATTAAGATGGAGAGATTTTGTTTAATGTAGGAGACACCCTCTCTTTCATTTCTGCACTTCATGGATTAGTAAGTGCTGACTTTTTAATTGCACCACTTTATAATATTGTCAAAGCTCAGACTTATTAGGATAGCAGAGAAGCACTGACAATACTGTTTCCCCTGTTGTACATAGGGTCACTATGAGTTGGACATCAACTGGACAGCACCTAACAGCAACAACACAACAACAACAACAACAACCTTTCATAGTCATAGCACTAAGTCTCATTGCCACATGAAACTTAATCTTTCTCAATTTATGTTTCTATTTCATATAATACATGGTGGCACATACCTGTAATCCTAGCACTCAGGAGGTAGAGGCAAGAGGATCACAATTTCAAGGGCACCCTCAGCTACATAATAAAATCCTGTCTTAAACAAGCAAAGAAACAATAAAAAAGGTCAGACTTATAACTTAAACCAGCTCTAACTGTGCTTTGTTGTATATTTATAATATATCTTATATTATCATGCAAATAAAAATAAAATTAAAAAGGAGAAAGAAAATACCACAGAAGATACCACTAGATAACTTGGTATTTTTTCCACTAAAAAATTAAAGATTACCATATTTAGGAAAAGGAAAAAAAAAAAAAAAAAGACTGCCAGATGGAAACATCTGCAATTTTTTTTCCATTTTCAACTTAAACTATCATTTCAAAAGTCTTATTGTCACTTAAACTGAGAATTAAAGAATATAAAATATTCCTGTAAAACTGAGTGAGCCAGGTGCATAGGAAATACAGTTCTATGACAAACTTCCCTATCAGACAGCTGTGTAAATAAAGCATTCTTTCTAAATCTCAAAAGAAAAAAAAAAAAAAGAAATTCTCTTAACCCTGTGTGTACCTTGCTGCTCCTCTCTAAAGAGGTACAATCTATTGCTCTCTCTCCATAATTTGGCTGGCTATATGACTTGCATGTGGCAGCAATGATATTTCAGAAGCTCTCAGCTTAGGCCCAACAAAACTTCATGGTTCTTCTTCTCATTTTCTTGCCTTTCCGAAGCAACACTATGAAGACTCCCAGACTCCTCATCTTTAGGGGGAGAGGCCATGTAGAGAGAGACCCTGCTGGTGACCAGTTCATCCTCTAGATAGGAGAGTGAGGCCCTCTTGGGCAGTCTAACACCAGCTAAGCCAGGAGGTTGCTCCAAACATCAGTGATCTCAGACAAGACTTCAGAAGAACCCCCATTCTTAGCACAAGCCCAAATGTCTAAAACTTTGGAGATTGTGGACTGCTGTTTAGAGCTCTTTCAGTCATTTGGTTTTGATGCTTTTTTTCTTTTTTCTTTTGTAGTAGTAGGAGGCTGAACCCATGGCCCAGTGTGTACTTTGCAAGCACTCTACCACTGAGCTGCACCCCTACTCTTTCTTCTATGTATTTTGAGACTTGAGACAGAGTCTTGTTGAGTTATGATGGCTGCTTCCAGCCTCAAACTTGTGATCCTCCTGCCTCAGTCTCAGAAGTCTCTGGGATTGCAGGCATGGACCACCATGCCCAGGTAAATGCATTTTCTATTGATCGGTTCCTTCAGCTTCATTTCCCACACCTGACTTTGGGTACACAAGTCAAAAAGGTAGGCAGAGATAATTTATTACTCCCGCAGTTGCTATTCTTGACATCACCATTATTGCAGGTGTGTATATGTGAGTGTGTGTCCCTCATGTGTCCATCAGGTTGTCATGATGTGGGCTTCCATGTTGCTGTGATGCTGAAAGCAACGCCAGGAATATTTCAGATACCAGCAGGGTCACCCATGTTGGACAGGTTTCAGCTGAGCTTCCTAAGACTAGGGAGAAGGACCTGGCAGCTTACTCCCCAAACAATTCACCATTGAAATCTCTATGAATGGTAGAGAAGTACTAGCAAATGTGGTGCCAGAAAATGAGTCCCCGAGGCTGGAAGGCATTCAAGAAATGACTGGGGAAGAGTGGCCTCCTTAAATTAGAGATGATGTTAGTCACTATCAGTCAGCCCCACCTCAACAGCATTCAACAAAATATCCTAATCTTTATTGAATGTTTGATATTTATCAGAAGCACTACAAAAACTTGGCTTTCAATATCTCATCTTATTCTAAAACTGACCTGAGTTCAATTATATCCTCATGTTGTAGATGGGAAAACCAAGGCTTAAAAGGATAAAGTAACTTTTTCAAGGACATACAATTAATAAGTGACAGGAAAGTGACTTCACACAGATTTGACTGACTCAACCACCTATTTTCCTAACTAGTTTTAGAAGTTATTTAGTTCTCCATCTGAAGCACTTTCATGAGATTCTCCCAAAACTTACTGCTGTAAATTTCATTACAGAGACTTTTGAGCCACTTAACTTTTTAAAATATGAAAAGAAAATCACGATTCCTTGAGGACTGTCTTTGTGCCAAGCACTGATCTGTATTATCTAACATAACCCTACATGAAACCTTTCTACATAGCACATATCATCTCCACTTTCATGGCATCTAAAATACACAGATTAAATGAATTTCTAACGTTCTACAATCCCAATCTGAAGGCTTAGATTCTAACACAGGTCTGTGCAGCCCCAAGCCAAAATACTTTTTATTACGCTACTAGCCTCATTCTTTTAATTTATATACAGTGGTAAATTCCATTGTACTTACCAGAACCCTGATTCATACTTCCAGGATAAACTGCCCGCAATAATTATATCCCTAAATCTCATCTTAAATGCCATTGTTTTGGGGGGAGGCCTTTTATGATCTCCCAGATTACCTTACTTCTTCTGTAATGTATCACCAAAGCCCCTGTTTTTCTAAATGTCCTTGTACATACAGCTTTTTTTCATTTCTCCATCCTCAGCTAACCTAGAATCTCCATGGAGATGAGGATATTTTATCTTGTGCATTATTAAGACCCCAGCTCTAGCCCAGAACCTTGCACAAATAGTCCCTCTGTAAATATTTTGGGAATTAATTTATGAACTTTTAGATAATATTCTGACTTGGAGAAATTATATTTATGTATTTATACTTCTTATAACTAAGATCCCATATAAGAGTAAGAAAATCTTTACAATAGGAATAAATTTTTGAGATGAAACCACCCTTTTAGGACATAAAGGCCATTTTAACATGAAATTCTACTTTATTAAAAGCCTGTCATGGAACCCAGAAAAATATGATTCTTGATGGCTTTTTGGTTTTGCTGTCAAACTGCATCTCTTAGGTCACTGCAATCAATGAGTTTAGCATTGAATACAGTGTGTTTCCATGGACACCTATCAGTAGAAGAAAATAGAAGATAACCCAAAACATAGGTATTGATGCCACACTGCAATCTTAATAAAAACAGAATTAAGGAAAAGAGGATAATTGAAGCTGAGGCTAAGAAAAATAGCTCAAACATCTCAGATCAAAAAAGAAGTCAAATGAGGTCATTTAAATAAATTTTAGTTCTACTATGAAACTTATGGGAGAAGGGCCTGGCAATCCACTCCCAAGGCAATCCTGAAGCACTCAGCCATTGAAAACCCTATAAGGGTTGCTATGAGTCGGATACCGACTCAATGGCACCTAACAACAACAATGAAACTGATGTTTCCTATTGTTTAATTCTAATAATGACAAAGATGAATAATTTTTCTTTTTGAAGGAGATAACCCTCAAACAGATGGCATAAAACCAGGTAGAGAAAAAATATGGTTGGTTTATTATTCAATTTCATACTGGAACATTAGCATTGCATAAAGCCAATCAGAAGACTACACTTTAATGCATTTGGAAGTAATTATTTCAACTAAATACATAAAACTGGAAAATATAATGTATGTAAATCTATGTAAATGGATGGTTATAGTAAATTAGTATATAACATTACTGAGTAGATTGCTCAGGGTTTCATTAAATAAAAAAGACTGAAGCCCTGGGTTAGCAAGAAAAAGCTCTTTTACTCTATTTCAGTTGCTTCTGATTGTTAATCTGGTCCAAGATGATCAACTTCTCATTAATCATAATAATTAGGGGTAGATTTACTGAGCATTAGTGTAATTTTCAATCATGCTAATAGTTGTGCATTCCTCCATTCATTAATATAAATGAGGTAAATTAGAACCATGACATTATAAAGAAGCGGCACAAGCTGTGGGAACTTTCGCAGATCCTCCCTTAACTCCATTAATTTAATTGTAATATGTTGTTCCTTGATACTTATTTTCACTCTCTTTATTTTCCGTTGTTAATGGTTCTTCAGATTGCCTAATGAGCATACTAACCTCTTAATTTAAGTGACTGCTATGGCGTGGTCTAAATCATACATACTTATCCTGTCTCATTACCTTTAACCCTTCCTCAAATGTTCAGTCAACACTATTTAAGGCGCAGTCACTCATGCAATTGGGAATTAGATACATCAGCACAGGACAACAGAAGTGAAAGCCATCCCCTGCTTTTCAGATCAGAGTCTGGAAGACATTGTGGATTTTATTGATATAATTAAAAATATGGATGCAATTTCAAGGCAAAAGTTGCCTTCTTTATTGCATTTTTAAATTTTTCATATATATCTTCAAGGTGCCCAAATGAGTTCCTCTCTTCATGTTTCACATTTGTTTAGTCATTTCCAGAAGGACTTTTCCTGAAAGCAAGGCCTAAATTAGGTCCCTCTTCATAGTCTTTATCTGAGATTTGTTTTCTTCATACCCTTTATCAAACTTTAGGCAAATATTTCTTTTTATGATTATTTGTTTACTTTCCCTCCTCCTAGATTGCAAGGAAATTGAGAGCAAAGACCTAAAACTATATCCATAGGCTCTACCACATTGTTTGGTACCTTGAATTATTCAATTAATATTTATGAGTGAATAAATGAGTGACCAGCTGCATTGTGATCCTTATGCAGAAATTAAATCATAAAAACCTTGCTTGATCTTTGAATCTAGAATCTGTGTTGTCTTTCTAAATGAAAAAGTCTTTGATCTGGCCTAGAAACTTTATTCTGTATTGTTGAGAGATGTAGTCATCCTTATTAGGAAAATTTATTGTCTCAAATATGTTTATCAGAGGGGGAAATGCATCAAATTGAGCAGAAAACCTCTCTGGACCAAGAGGATTCTTGACTCCAACTTTACTACACCTCTGGACTCAAAGTAACTTGTCTTCACATTCATTTGTAGGAAGACAAATGTCACCTTTACCCTCTTAGGGTTTTTTGGCTGGGCCTGGGAATTAAACTGACATAGAAAGATCAACAGAAGAAATGAATGAAGATTTATTTAATATAAGTTTTATGTGATAAGTGGCTTATAATAAATAAATGGAAAACCACCTGGCCCCTGCCTATAATCCTAAGAACTTTGGAGGCCTAGGCAGGAGGATCACACGTTCGAGGCCACGCAGCCTGCATAATTTAGCGAGACTCTGTCTCAAGATAAAATATATAAATAAATGGGTTGGGTTTGCAGTCCAGTGGTAGAGCATTTGGAAAATATGTGGAAATCCCTGTATTCAACACCTAAGTACAGCCAAAAACGCAAAAAGAAGAAAAAAGAAAAAAAAAGAAGAAGAAAGCAAAAGGAATGGAAAGCCAAGGGCACAGAATTTAGTACTTACATCTTGTATTCCTCAAAGAGTAGGAAATTTTTAAACATGATGGTACAACAGGGCTTAGGCAAGAGTGGTTAGTTGGGTTAAGTGGCCAGAAAGATCAGATTAGGGTAAAAAAGTTTGCATACATTTCTCAGCCTCAAGTTCCCATCCTTGATGTTAAAAATGCTCCTTTCCTTCTGGTACTGGGAGAATATCTTTCACCAGAAAATTTTACCTTTTGTGTCTTTAATGTTTTTAAGAAATAGCATGAAGGTAGGGTGTTCTTATTGTACCTGCTGTTTTTCTAGTACTTTTAACTCAAAATAATAAAGTGGCATAGTTGAAGTGACATATACTTAACTCCTTTACATTCATTACACAAATGTTTACTGCTGCCTTTGTGCTGGGAACTAGCAATAACTATGGAAATATATTTAGCAAGGCTCCTTTTAAAAAAGACCTTAGTCTATCTAGTTCAAGGAATAGTAATGGAAAATGCTCATGCAACTAGTCAGCTGCAGAACTTAGATTTGAACTTATTCTCAGGGACCAAAATCTCTGCTTTTCCCATTAAAACACACAACCATTTCAAAGAAGTTTGGGCTTCATGACAAACAATAACAATATTAGGACTCCAGCAAAGATAAAGTATAGAAATCATAGTTAGCATTTTTGTTAGTATGTTGTGGCCAAAAAAAGAGGGGGAGGGAGGATTGAGGAAGGCAGGAGGAAGAGAGGCAGAGATAGAGAGCATAGGAATCAGGACCTCAATCAGGAAGCCATTGATCATCCTGGCAAAAGGACATAGGCAGCAATAGAAAAGGAAGGGATGGATTCCAGAGAAATTGAAAGGGAGAAGCACATGAAGCTTCAGTGATAGAGTGAACACCAGAGTGAGGAGAGACAGGGGTGAAGGAAAGAGTAGCTTGGTAATCTGGGGGCATGATGTTGCAATTTAGGGCCATAATGAATATAGGCAAATCAGCAGATTGTAGAAAGAGAAAAATTCAGGCTTTTGTTTCCTTTTCATAGGGTGGGGACAGATGGAGGGGCTCTGAGTATTTCCTGAGAAGTGATCGTCCTCTTTGTGCTGTGATTATAGTTGGTAGTGTTAGCTAACGCTACGCTGTGGCTGCCGCTGCCACTGCTGAGTCTCACACTTGCTGTTAATGTTTATTCCCAGCTATGCACTAAGATGGACTGGAGTTTGGCTCATTTGGTAGTGCTGCTCTGTACTTCCTGAGGCCCCAAGTTTGGTCCTCAGCACCACAAAAATGGGAGAAGGACCTGGCAGCACCTCTTGAAACAATCCTGAAACAGTCAGCCATTGACAATCCTATGAATAGCAGACAAGCACTGACATAGTGCTGGGCATGACACAGGCTCAGGGTGGTTTTTGTTCTTTTGTGCATTGGGTCGCTATGAGTCGGACCTGATTCGACAACACCTAACAACAACAACATCCACTGAGATAAGTTCCTCTATGTATATTTTCTTTGCAGTATTACAATAACTCTTTGAGATAACTATGCATTTATTTTATGCTGAGTAACACCGAGGCATAGTGAAGTTTAAATATGGCTAAATGGCATTGCTAAATGCCAGTGGAGTTTCAACCTGGCTCCAATGCCTATGTCTTTTCAGTGTCCTTCACCCATTCTGAGTGAAACCATTTGAGCTTGACATACACTTAGGGCATCCAGATTTACTAATTTGTGAAGTGTAGATAATAATAATTACATAAATGCATATGAAAGTGTAAAACTGAGGTGTGCTACCAAGTTTGTAAACTTGTTATTGAAAAGCCATTAATTTTTATATCATTCAATACTAATTAATTTCTAGGAAAGAATTTGATTAAACTATGGGTTCCTAAGTGGTTTGCATTACTAATAAAATCCAAGTGAAGTTTTTCTTGGGAATGCTAAGTTTATTTATGTCTCCAATAGAGAAAAGATTATTACTATAAACTTTTGAAAACATGAGGCTGGAAATAACTTGAGAAATTATTCCATTGTTGCTGTTGTTAAGTGCTATCCAGTTGAGTCTGACTCATAGCAACCCTATGTAGAATAGAAAGAAATCCTCCCTGAAACTGTGCCATGCACATGATCTTTTTAATGTTTAAGTGGATTGTTGCAGTCACTGTGTCAATCCATCTAGTTGAGGGTCTTCCTTTTAATCGTTGACACTCCCATCTCCCAAATATGATGTGAAGGATTAACCCCTCCTGACAACATGTCCAAAATATGTCAGATACAGTCTAGCCATCCTTGCTTCTAAGGAGCACTCTGGATGCACTTCTTCTAGGACAAATAAAAAGGATTTATATGAAAACTGACATCTAGGCAAAAGTTATAACTGGCAGACTTTAAGTTGTACACTGAGAGAGATGATATCTTTCACTACACAGCATACTAAAGTCGAATCACTTCAACATCTTTATCCTAACCATGAGCTCCCTAGTTGGCTACAATCTCCACAGCTTCTTATTTCTTTTTGCAGATACCTTTTATTCATTAATCTTCCTAGTCCTATGGGTCTTATGTTTATGATGCCCAAGCTAGAAAATTATTCAGTGCTCTAATTAATTCTACAGGGAGAAATAGCATCTAAAATTCAAGACTTATTATCTTTCACTTTACTGAACCTACCATTATGTTCTTTTCCTGGTATGAAAACTGTATTAATTTACTATGAATGCCATAACAAAATACCACAGACTGGATGTCTTAAATAACAGAAATTTGTTTTATTACAGTTCTGGAGGGTAGAAGTCCAAGATAAAGATGTTGGCATATTTCATTTTTCCCAAGGTCTCTCTCCTTGCTTGGTAGAGGATCCCCTTCTATCTGTTTTACTTGGCTTTTTCTCAGCCTTTGGTATACATCTTTGGTGTCTCTTCCTTTTCTTATGGTGATACTAGTCTGTAGGTTTAGATCACACTAGTGTATAAATTTCCTCAATAAAGGCCATGGCTCCAAATACAATTTGTATTTTAAAATATTGAGGGTTAGGACTTCAACATAAGAATTAGGATGGGAAGACAACTTAATCCATACACAAAGAGTTTTTGTTGAATCAAAAAGTGAGTGCTTTTTGAACTGGTTGGACTACCATTTGCCTAGATAGTCTAAAACACTATTTTAAACCTCCATTTTAGCACTGTCTTGTAGTTCAATAACTTAAATACTTGTTTTATCTTTATTATAAAGTTATAAGTATCTTTAAGGAAAAATTATAGGGCTGGGTCCTTTCCTAAATAAATTTTAAGCAGTAATTATTTGATAAAACAACAAGAGAATTTTTCATTTTGGTTTAATATTTATTGGTCTATTTTATTTGTATTTTAGCATGAAAAAAATAGGTTTTGCTTTAGAAGAATTATTGTTAAATTAGTTAAAAATATTGAAGTACAAACTATATGGTTCAATTCCACCTTATTATAATTAAAGTTAATATCTGATTCTAGTGAGTTTCATGTGTTAATATCAAGTTTATTTTTATGTGGTTATATCATGAACAATCAATGTTATAGCTATAATTAATATTTGTTCTTAAGATATCTAGATTTTATAACTTCATTTTATCATACCTGTAGCAAAGGTGTTAATATATACCTCTTTTACCTAGTTTAAAACTAATTTCAGATTTAATTTTTTCCCCAGAAACCAAAATAAGAATGTCATAATCTGTAACCAAGTAAATTGGACCGACACAGTGCATTTCTTTAGAGTGATAACATTAAAAAAAGGATTAAAATTTCATATGAATTAAGAAATGTTTAATTAGCCCTTGACCTAACTTTACTACAGAGATTTTCAGAGGTGTACTCAAATTCACTGAACCACAAAGAAGAAAGTGAAATATACGGTAATGCCAGGGCATTTAGGAGTGCTGTACCTCGTGTTACCCCTTGCCCTGAGGAGTTCCCCTTTTTGGGACCTCAACTCAGGGAAGAAGCCGGGTAAAAATGAATTTTAGGGTGAGTCAGTGAGAGAGATGCCTACAGCTGTAGCCCTGTGGTATCCGATCCCATCAGATCTCCGAAGCTAAGCAGAGTCAGGCCTGGTTAGTACCTGGATGGGAGACCGCCTGGGAACACCAGAAGCTGTAGGCTTGGGAGAAGGACCTGGCAACCCCCTCCCAAAAATCAATCTGCCATTGAAAACCCTATGCACAGCAGAGAAGCACTGACAATAGTGTTTCCCCTGTTGTACAGAGGGTCGCTATGCGTCGGATACCGACTCCACAGCACCTAACAACAACAACAAGTGAGAGAGTAGAACAGTTGGGAGTTTACTGGATAAAGGGTAAGAGACAGTACCTTCTTCCAGAGTGAAGCATGGGTGTGGAGAGAGAGGTGCATTTAGGTGTCTTTACAATGGGTATGTGTATGATTTTTGGCTTTTGAAGTTACTTTGCTCAAAGGGGTCCCAGTGGATGTCTGGTGTAGATTTACTTGTTTCAAAAAGAAGCATTGTTAAAATTCCTAGATTGGGATAATCGAGGAAATTCCTACTATATCTAGTCTTAGGGAAATGACCTAGGTCTGTTAACTCTAATTATAGTTCATCATCTTGTTTGGTGAGATTCTTAGGGAAGCCCTGATTTCTAGGCGGGCAGTTCTCACAGCAACCTTTCTCTTCTGGTTCTGTTGGAATTCTTGGCTGATAAGGCTCAGTCCAGTTCCCAGGATGAGAGAAGCCCTTTCCAAAATTCCTATGTCCCCAAATTAATTTTCTCTCTTTCTATGCTGCCTCAGTAATACAGATTTTTTTTTTCTTTCTTTCTTTCTTTTTTTTTTATCTATTTTCGGAAGCACATCTTTAAGAGCATAACAATGACTATTGAATGTCATGTCAACCAATGCTATAGGTTTCCATTACTTGTATTTTATAGGGTTGTTTGTAAAATAAGTTCACCATAGCTGCAGGTATCAGCTTTTACTGTCTAATTAAACCTGCGGCATCTGAAGGATGAACATTTCGGATCTATCAGCCTGTGGCAGTGTGCAGTGAAGGAAACTCTGTGGCCTTTAGAGTGAGACCTATATGGCTTGTTTTTTACATTTGTTAATTAGGCAGTTGTTCAATAAACCTTTATCAGAGACTTCTCTTGTGCAAATAATGTAATGCTCTTTATGAGCTGTGTGGCTGGAATAAATCACTGAACTCTTTTTTTCTTTTTTTGGCAGTACTGGGGTTTGAGCCCAAGGCCTCACATGCAAGTGCTCCACCACTGA
The DNA here is from genome assembly GCA_007922755.1 of Pedetes capensis. Classification (NCBI taxonomy): domain Eukaryota; kingdom Metazoa; phylum Chordata; class Mammalia; order Rodentia; family Pedetidae; genus Pedetes; species Pedetes capensis. Next base: position 13,926 of record VMDO01018007.1, read on the forward strand.
GCTTCACTCCAATCACTATTTATTTATTTATATTTTAATTAGCATATAACATAATGTGTTTTACTATGGCATTTTCATGCAATTATATCCTGTACTTTGCTCTTATTTATCCCCCCATTACCTGCACCTTATTGCTCCCTCATCTTCTTACTTTTCCTCTCTGCCCCCCAAAGAGTAACCATTTTACTTTCAGTTCTTTCAGGTGTATGTGTTTTATTTTATTTTATTTTATTTTATTTTATCTAGATTCTGAGTATTGGAACATGCAGTATTTGACTTTCTGGGTCTGGCTTATTTTGCTTAAAATGATGATTTCCTGCTCTACCAATTTCCTTACAAAAGACATAATTCTGTTCTTCTTTATGGCTGAATGAAACTCTGTTCTGTACATAGATCACATTTTCTTTATTCATTCATCTGTTGGTGGACATCTCAGCAGATTCCGTATCTTCGCTATTGTGAATGGTGATGCAGTGGGCATGGGTAAGCAGGTTTCTCTGTGGTATGTATGATTTCTTTGGGTATGTACTCAGGAGTGGTAGTACTAGGTTTTATGGTAGCTCTGTTTTTAGTTTTCTGAGGAACCTCCAAACTGATTTCCATAGTGAATGGACTAATTTACCTTCCCACCAGCAGTGTATAAATGTTCCTTTTACCCTGCTGGCATCCTTACCAGTATTTGTTGTTTATTTTGTTGATGTGAGCCATTCTGACTAGTTAAGATAGAATCTTAATGTAGTTTTGTTTGTATTTCCCTGATGGCTGGGGATTTTAAGCTTTTTTTTTCCATCTATTTATTGGCCATTTGCACTTCTTCTTTTGCAAAACATCTATCCAATTTATTTGCCCACTTATTGATGGATTATTTGGGGTTTTTGTATGTTTAATTTTCTGAGTTCTTTACATATACTTGATATTAATCCCCTGTCAGATGTGTAGTTGGCAAATATTTTTTCCCATTCTATAGCCTCTCTTTACCCTAGTTTCTTTTGCTATACTGAAGATTTTTAATTTCTTACAATTCCATTTGTCAATCCTTGCTACTATTTCCTGGTTTAATAGAGTCCTTTTTAGGAAATTCTTGCTTATGCCTGTATTTGAAGTGTTATCCCTATTTTTTCTTTTAGCAATTTCACCATTTCAGGTTTTGCATTAAGATCTTCAGTCCACATTGAATTGATTTTTGCACAGATAGGGATTTAGTTTCATTCTTCTGCATGTGATGATCCAGTTTTCCCAGCACCATTTGCTGAAGAGATTGTCTTTTCTCCTGTGTATGTTTTTGGTACTTTTGTTGCAAATCAGCTGGCTCTAGGTTCGTGGCTTTATTTCTGGATCCTCTATTCTATTCCGTTGGTCTGCATGTCTGTTTTTATGCCAGTACCATGCTATTTTCATTACTGTGACTCAGTAGTACAATTTGAAGTCAAGTATTGTGATGTGTCCTGCATTGCTGGCCTAATGGCCCAGTATTAACCATTCTTGAGTGTTGTGCCTTAATTTCATCCAGGACATACTTTTCACTTTTTTGTATTAAAACATTATGGTTGATCTGAAGAAGTATAAGTGATTATGAAAGACACAGTGTCCTTTTCCCTTAAAAGCCAAGTTTCTTACTGTTCTTAGTTAATCCTTTCTGTTGTTCCAGGCTATTGTACTTCCAACTAGATGTCTGACTCTTCTCCCCTGAACCATGTCTACCCTTTTGTATTGTGAAGTATGTAGAATAAGGATGGGCAGTAAGTGATGTAGGTTTTGCCAATAGCACTTCTAGACTCTTGAAAAAAATTTCTATGTGGTGTGATCCAAAAATACAGTGTTTAAATTTTTAAAAATTTATTACAATAAATGACATATAACCAATAATCCCTTTGAAAATACTGTCCCTTGCTTTGTTCACACTAATCCCATCGTTCTTTCCATATTGCAACGCAGTTCTGAAATTCCTCCTTCTTGAGTGTCTTTAGTTGCACTTTTGTGGCTACCTCAATTTTTTCAACTGATTCAAAACATTTACCTCTCATGGTCATTTGACTTTGGGAAAGAGCCAGAAGTTGCACTATGCCAGATTCTGTGAATTAGATGGATGAGGATACAGTGTAGTATTTATTTGACAGAACTGCTGTACTGGAAGTCTTGTTCATGAGCCACAATGAAGAGCCACATTAAAACACCCACCTTCTCCCAATCATAGCTCATACCCAGCTGAAGGCACCAAACAAGTTGAAACTTGTCACACACGGAACGGGAGGTGCAGCTTGCCCCCTCCCATGGGGAAGGTCTCTGCCTTTCCACTGGATGGCACTTGGCAGCAGCATTCACTATATGTTTTGACCAGACCTTCTTTATGTGCTCAGGTTGTGTCTATTCTTGCCTAAGACATTATCATTAATAAACAACAATTCTACTTCTATGTAACAAAATTATCTCTCCATTTTTGGAGGAATAATTGAAATTTCTCTGGTATTTTGTTAGCACTACCACTTGCAAACCTAAGTAAACAACTTGGCAAATACATAAACTAATAAGAACAACAAAGCTGTGTTAATACACAAATGGTTATTTTTTCCAGTGGCTATCTAAAGAACCTTAGAAGGACGCTGAATGATTTGGACTATACTTACTTGGCATTGCTAGATATATTAATAAACAATTTTTCCATTTATATGTGGCAAAAATCTAGATATAGATACACATAACTAACATATTCAGTTTCTTTAAATCTAATTGTAATTAAAAGAAAATTTGACCCACATTTATTTACAATTCTTAATAGTAGTAAGATTTAGGGAGGAACTATTTGTCATATATGCAACTGGAGCTACTACCTGATAAAATATGCAATTAAAGTAGCAAGCCTAATTTATGTAGTGGTTTGCTCACAGCAGTTCTTACCGATGAAGATGTATATCATTTTCTTTTCTTCTTCTGCCTTTTTTTCATCCATTGCTTTAAGATGCACTTCTCTTTGTATCCCTATTTGCTGCTTTGCCCTGTGGGTATATTTGAAAAGCAGTTGTGATTTAAGATGTCAACTTCACCATTACCATCAACTGATTCTATAACAACTCTAGGTCATGTTTTAAATAAATATGTTGTGACTATGTTAGCATTATTATTGGGTGTGAATGGATAAGTGTTTTAGGGAGAGTGATAAAGTTCATAACAACTTCTAAATCTAAACATGATACTTTCTTCCTCCCTCTCTTTCAAAGTTGGAAGTATTATGCAGTTAAGGAAGGATGAAAAAGGTATCAAATAACTTTCTTCTTCCTCGTCCTCCTTTTTTCCCCTTCCTCTCTCTCACTCTTTTGTCTCTACCACCCTCCTGTTTTCTCAGTGACAATATACATTTGGAGAAATATTGATCAATATGATTGACGTGAACAAAATACAAGTGAATTGAGAGCTAACTGATAGCTAATTCTTCCACTTACCCTCCATACATCTCTTTTTTTCCTCATTTGCTTCTGTGTATAGCTAATTGGGGGTGTGAGTGCACTAGAAAGACTGTGCTAGGCCCGGGAACTGAGCTAGAAAGAGGGCCAGCCAACACCTGTCATTACAAAGCCTACATCCTTCATTGGGAGCCATGACTAAATTTAATAATTAGCTCTCACTATTGTAAACTTTGACTGTGTCTATAGATAAATCATTCCTATAGACATATTTTGGCTGCAATTTTATACTATGGAATTATGTTTAGATTCCTTTGAATTTTACCTATGGCTCTAGTATAAAATCTTTAGAAATATATGAACATTTACACACCTAACAAATCTAAATGGGGCTAGGATTTAGCTCAACTGGTAGAGTGCTACTCTGCAGTCTCTGAGGTCCCAAGTTCGATTCCCAGCACCACAAAAATGAGAGAAGGGTGTGGCAATCCACTCCTGAGACAATCCCGAAACAATCGGCCATTGAAAACCCTATGAGGGTCTGTATGAGTGGACGGCACTTAACAACAACAAGAACAACAAATATAAATAAATGAATCCATTACCAGTCCTCTAGTTAGGGTAATCAGTAATAATATCATGATATGAAGAAAGAATTGAATCTCACTCAACATAAATTCAGACTCTATAAAATATAGGATATAGTACTGGAGAAAATTCATAAAAGACCAAAAAAAAAAAAAAGAATAAAAACAAAAAACCAGAATCAAAATTAATCATGCAAGTTTAGGATTATTTACAAAGAACTTTTTCTCTAATTATTAAAGTAACATATACTCATTAAAGAAAATCTGAAAAGAGCAAACATATAAATAATAAAATAATCCTTAATCCCTAATTTTAACCAGTATGAATATTTATGTATTTTCATGTATATATACTTATATATACCTGCAGTTGTACCACTGTGGCATCTGATCCCATCAGATCTCAGAAGCTAAGCAAGGTCGGGCCTGGTTAGCGCTTGGATGGGAGACCGCCTGGGAACACCAGGTACTGTGGGCTTGGGAGAAGGACCTGGCAACCCACTCTGAAAAACCAATCAGACATTAAAAACCCTATTAATAGCAGAGAAGAACTGACAAAAGTGTTTTGTCCATTGTAAGTAGGGTAGCTATGAGTCGGATACCAACTCCAGGGCACCTAACAACAACAATAACAACGGGGATTAAAACCAAGGCCTCAGAGTGCACAGAACAGCACTGTACCAACTGAGCTAAACTCTAGCCTGAGTAACTTACATAATTTATGTAAATTAGAAGCTGTAAGATATGAAGAGAAAGATAATGCCTATAGTTGAGCCTTGTGTTACTTAACAGTATTTCAAAATTCTCATGGCAATCATGAGATATCTATATATGTCACCATCTCTATTTTTTGAAATAAAAAATGAATTAAAAATGTAAAATAATCAGTTAGCTAATATCCCCTCCCCCCAGGTCTCCTACAACAAAATGCCACAGAGTGGCTTACATAACAGAAATATATTATCTCCCTGTTCTGGAGGCTAGACCAAGATCAAGGTGTCATCAGGTCCATGCTCGTTCAGAAGACATTAGGGGAGAACCCATTTCAGGCCTCTTTCTTGCCTCTGAAGTTCCTTAGCTTGTGACATCATGACTCATCTCTGTATTGCATTCTCCCTCTGCTTATGTCTGTGTCCAAATGTCCCCTTTTTATAAGGACACTAGTGCTATGAGTCAGACACAACTTGATAACACTTAACAGCAACAAGTTGTTACATTAGGAATCTGCTCCATGCTAACTTGACTTAACTAATTACATCTAAAATGATCTTGCTTCCAAATAACTTACTACAGGTTAAGATTTTAGCACAGGAGTTTTCAGAGGATACAGCCAGTGAATTGGTAGCACAGTTAGCATTTATTTGTAAATTTTTCTAGCTCTACATTTTACATTATTTCATGGTGGAAATAAATTTATACTTTGTTTCACAAAATGGCAACTTAATGTGTTGTTTATATTTTTAATCAATTAGAAAAGGGAACAAAGGAAAGTTAGTGAGAACAATTTCTTGGGAACACAATCATGGAAGGTTTGTAAAGCCCAGTGAGGGATTTTGGCTTTTATGTTGTTGGTACAGAAACAAGTTTTAGCAAAACAAGAGTTAAAAGTAAGCTTTAAAATATATTATCCTGCCAGTAATGTACAAGATGAGTGGAATGAAAAAAATAACACAACAAGGCAAGTTCAGAGACTGACTAAAATCCAAACTTGAGGCTCTAAGCCCCCAAAGGGTGGTCCAGTGGTCCTGGTTCATGCTGGCTTACTTTGAAAAGAAGTATTCCATATGTTTTCAGTATTAATTGCATATGAAAATAGAACAACCAGAAATGGTAAGCTTTAATGCCTGGATAATCAAGGAAAATGATAATTTTCATATACATTAAGTACATCTTTCTGTTTTAATTACTGGTTTTAATTATATTTTTGAGCTTTTCCTCATTTTTCTAATATACTAAATTTCTTTGCTGTTTCACTCAGTGTTACCAGTTAACATTGTTCATAATTTCCTTCTGGAAAACATAAAAACTGATTTTCTGATGAAAAAAAGAAATGGTGTTATATGTAAGTAAATCGATTTGCATGAGCGTAGAACAGAGTGTTGTCTATTCGATGGATCTTGGAGTTTGTGTCAGTGAATTGAATTTCTGTTAATGCACTGCTACATTTCTTTGATGAGCACCTCCATTAGATCTTCAGACCCACTTTTATCTGAAATAGAGACTATTGATTTAATGTTTCTTAAGTTTCTGGAAACCTATAATATTTTCATTGTTTTTTCTGATCATGTTGGCATGACTGTGGGTAACTCTGACACATTTTTATGTCAGAAATATATTTTGTCAGCTATGTCATACAGTAAACAATTTACATTCTATCCATTACCAACCCTAAGCCAAAGAAAAAGAATGAGAAAATGAAGACATGTGTGTCTTCTCTTAGGGAATAGTACAATTTAGGGATTGTACAACTTAGGGAATAAATCAATTTAGATGATTTCACTTCCAAAAGTATTAGATAGTAAAAACTGAAGGTATTTTATAGACATTCTGTAAAAAAAAGCCAGGGGTTGATTTTTGAAGATATTTTTAAATAAATGTTACTTTTAAAAATTATATATATTGAAAACTGAGAAGAACTTTTTAAAAGTTGATAAAGTAAGAAAAAACTGGGTTATGTAGACATAGAAAAACTCTCATGAATGAGACAAACTGAGGTATCATATTTTACATAAACAAATGCATTTTCACTGCTGTCCTAGTAGCCCTGAGACCTTTTGAATCATTTGGGAAGATTTTTTAAAACAATTCTAACAGCTGACTCTATTCCCATTGGATTCTGATTTGATTGGCTTATGGCACAGGGGACCCAAGCATTAGAATCGTTTAAGTCTCTGTACATGATTCTAGTTGTAGTCCTAAGTGGTAGAACTTACCCTAGAGCTTTTGTCAACTTGGAAATTATATTATTGAAGCAGTAGAGTATCTTATTCAGTATCAGCACTCAATATATTACAGTAAATAAAATATAAGCATTTTGTGTACTGTATACAGATACCAATGTCTATAATAATTTACAAGAACTTCCTTTTTCTTGAGATGAACACAATCAGTGAAAAAAAACTTTGATATTTATGGAACTGGTAAAGTTAAAAATAATGAATGTTTTCAATTTACTTTCCAATATATTCTTCCTTCTTCAAAAAATTGTTATTGAGTAATAACTAAGTGCCAGGTGCTATTATATTGTAACTGCTTAGAATTGTGGTTGTTACGTGCCCTCCTGTCAGGTCCAGCTCATAGCGACCTTATATAAAACAGAAGGAAACAGTCTTCTTCACTGTGCCATGCCCAACATTGTCCCTGTGCTTCTCTGCTATTCATAAGGTTGTCAATGGCAGATTGTTTTGGGAGTGGACTGCCAGGTCCTTCTCGATAGCTTGCAGCACCTGGTATTCCCAGGTGATCTCCCATCCAAGGATCAACCAGGATGACCCTGCTTAGCCTCAGAGATCAGGCAGGATCAGATGCTATAGTGCTATGGCTGCAGAAAGAATAATAAATACTAAAAACAAAATGCCTTGCCCCCATGGAGTGTATAGTCTAATAACATGGATTTAAAATTCATGTGGCATTTAATATTACTGTTTCATGTTATTTGTATTTATTTTTAGGCTATCTACCATTTTCCAGTTTCTGGAATAATATAAAATTCCTTTTCAAAAATAAACATTAAGAATACATACAATTGTCATTACATGTTAATCAAAACTTTTTTTGTAAAATGTTTAAGAAGATGGAAGTGTCAACAATCCTGATTTGATAATTGCACACTGTATATATGAATTAAATGATCACTCTGTACTCCCAAAGTATGTACAATTAAAATACTAAAAACAAACAAAAATAACAAACATTTAAACTTTAAAATAGACTCTTCTAAAAATGTAATGTGGGCTGGGATTTAGCTCAGTTGGTAGAGCGCTGCGCTGTTGCAGTCTCTGAGGTCTCGAGTTCAATTCCCAGCACCACAAAAATGGGAGAAGGGCCTGGAAATCCACTCCCAAGGCAATCCCGTAACAGTCAGCCATTGAAAACCCTATGAGGGTCACTATGAGTTGGATACCGACTCAACGGCACGTAATAACAACAACAGACATGTAACATAATTCAGGTAATATCATGATGTGTCAAAATTACAAAAATATTACATGAGTGACAGATATTTCACCACATTCTTGTCATCAACATGTGGATCCTGGAGTAGCTTAATTGAAGATGTCAGAACAAATAAAATTGGAAGCTTTGCAGGTATTTATGAAAGTATCTCCTTTAGAGGCATTTTAAATTTCTTATTCAGCATATGTTTTAAATTTTGTATGAGAACAATAACCACCATTCAGAACAATCAGATATGTCCTGCATCCTATTCTGAAACTCATCACCCTGTACCCAAAACAACAAAAAGCTGGAAGACAGATGAAGGAGAAAGAAGCCAGAAGAGAATAAGCAATTAAAATATGCCTCTGTATGGTGATAGACGAGATAAACACTGTCCTTGAGAATACATTGATTTGAAACAGTGGAGCACAATCTTATTGTTCACTGAGAGAATAGACACATAACTATTTCTGCTATGAATTAGTATTATGCTTGGAAACATTAGTATTCAGATTAAGTGCCATTCATGAGATTAGTGTGCATGTTTGCACATGTCTAAATAAAACCTGTAGGAAGTATCACTGTAGGGGTGCAGTGCTTCTAGACTTCATCTCTTCAAATCCTTACCTGGAAGCAAACCTGAGTCAGTCACATGTGATTAATATTAACTGACTTTAACATGCAAATTATGAGGTAAATCATAGTTTTGTATTTTATTTTACTGAATAGTAATACCATACTTTAAATGGCATGTTTATCTCCTAGGAATGATCAGTTAGAATCAGTTAGATCAGCTCATTCTGATGTCTAGTTACCTATCAAAATTTAGTCCAAGGTTTAACATAATATACCTTTGACTATGAGATATAGCAACAAACATGATGCAAATTAATTTAAGAAAAATCTGGATTTAGGGTTTTATTGTTTCTATAATTAGTGCTCTGAGAGCCCTCTTTAAACTCATTGTGTTTGACCTACAACTTTTCATAGACAAACTTGAGGATTGAATTTTCTGTTATTATGGAGGAAGTGCTGAGAGAAAAGTGAGGATAGTTTGTGATAAGATCACTGTTGATATGAAGCAATGTAGTTTTGTGGGTTTGCTAACAATGCATCGCTCAAAAACACCTTGTCTATTTCCAAGTCCAATAAATATTTTAAACTCACAAGTAATGTACATTTTTTGGTACAGATAATATCTATTATTGGGTAAGATGTATCTTTAATATATTTTTATTTATTATAATTTCATTCTATTATTTGGTAAGATGTATTTTTATACATTTTTATTTACTATACTTCCATTCATACTAACTCTATATATTTTTCAATTGCTCTAAACAAAAACAGAAATTTATGCAAGAGACCTGATTTTATCATTTGTTTCACTTCTTTCTGATTACTTCTTAAATTTATAAATACTTTCCTCAATTTCCTAATGGCCCTAAAATAAAACTCAAGTTCTTAAAAGTTTTATTTTGTTAGGAAAAAGTGATATTCAAAGTATGGGAATTTATGATAGTTCGCTATTTATAAACAGAATAAAAGGTACTGATTTAAGAGCATATTTGTCAACTTTGGAATGATAGTTAAAAGAAAGATATCAAATCTAGTCATTCATGCATCTCAGTAGCAGATAACACACAAATATCTTTTAAAACATAGAATTGTGTGAATCACAAGGTTCATTAGACAGACATGTGAAAAAGAAGAAAATTCTTCCTTATTTTGTTTGACTAGAAGGTGTTGGAGCTCTGGCACTCTGTGCCAGGTCTTCTGGTTCCTTGTAGTCCCCTCTACCAGAGAGGAAGTGGAGAAGGGAATGTCAAGAATATGGAGGAGTTTTATGAAAACAGAAAACAAACCAAGCAAACAAACAAAAGCAAGACCATATCTGTGTGCCCTCCCTGCAGGGGAATCGATCTGGGGTCACTGGGGAAGGAGTTCAAGCATGTTTATTTTAGAAAAGACACACAGCTACCCCCGAACCATTTTTAATGAGAAAACACATGGACACATATGTTACATTTTGCTCAAACTTTTCTGAATTTTATTAATATTTTATGTTTGAAGCTTCATCCCAATTAAACTTTTCTATTCTTTTTAGGAGTCAATGAAAAAAGAATATAATAATATTCAAATGATACAGGCCAACATATAAGTGTAGCAAAAATGAATGGTAAGAGAGACATGTTATCTAGAATTTTTTCCATAAAGGGCAGGGAAAATTCACAAGATATGGTTTTCATGATGTAAAATTTCAGGATCTCATCTGCACAGAATTTCTCAGGTGTTCTATAATTAATACAGAAGAATGCAATATGAATTTCCTTAACCAGGCTGTGATTTCATTAACCTTAGTCAATTTCAATTTCATTTAAAGGCAGATCTCATTTTTAATGTATTCTACTTTTCAAAGAATTGAATTCATAAGTTCTATCATTTATAATGTGTTTTGTATATTATCTGCTTAAGCTACTCAACTACCTTTTTCATAGTTTATTCATAGCATTCACTTGTCAATGGTAAACAATGTCTGAAAATTGCTTTTCTAGTAACCTCATCAGAAACAGAGAGATCACACTGAATGGTGATTCTCTGCCTATTTGTGCATCAGTGTTAGAAGACCATGATCGCACTATCCTATGACATTTACTGATTCTGATAGTTTAGAAACATAGTGGAAAGGGGAGGAGAGGAAGAAGACGATGACCAAGAAGGACAAGAAAGAAAAGAAGGAAGAATAGGGGAAGAGAAAATTGGAAAAATAATGGCAAGAAATATGAGAAAATATGACATCTGAGACTACAAAGCTTTCTGTTTAATAAGTATTTCCCAGATAAGTTATTTTAAGCTAATTTACACAGATAAATCAATTAGTTAAAAAGTAAAAATATCAAGCAGATTATTTCTTTCCAATGCTATCATGGAAACAATTTCCTTGATGTTTTAAATATATTTCTTCATTATACTAGTTTGAAAAATTAAAAACTTATGAAAATCAAGCTTATGGTTTTAAAGAACTCATCCTTTTTTTCTCAAAATAAGAAAACTTCTGCTAGCCTTTTCCCCTAATGAACAAGCACATCATTCACTTAGGGAAAGTTGTTTGGGTTGGCTTTTCTATTGTTTTGTGTTGATAAATTCTAAGTTTGTCACATATTAGATATTCATCATATAATTTTCTGAACTTAATTATACTTCTCAGAATACAAGTAATGAGTAATGGAATTATTCAGAGTATTTTGGAAGTTGTATCTAAAGAATGAGATAAAAGTATAAAATTTTTTATCAGAACATCTTGTGCCCTGTTGCATATCAATTGGAATTTCTTAAATCAATACTTTAAACCTTAACCTTTAAATTTATTATATTGTTGTGTTGTTGTTAGGTGCTATCGAGTCAGTATCCGACTCATAGCGACCCTCAGAGGGTTTTCAATGGCTGACTGTTTGGGATTGCCTTGGGAGTGGATTGCCAGGCCCTTCTTCCATTTTTGCGGTGCTGGGAATTGAACTCGGGACCTCAGAGACTGCAGCGCTGCTCTCTATGAACTGAGCTAAATCCCAGCCCATATAATCATTGTTGTTGTTGTTAGGTGCTGTCAAGTCGGTATCCGACTCATAGCGACCCTCGTAGGGTTTTCAATGGCTGACTGTTTCGGGATTGCCTTGGGAGTGGATTGCCAGGTCCTTCTCCCATTTTTGTGGTGCTGGGAATTGAACTCGGGACCTCAGAGACTGCAGTGCAGCGCTCTACCCACTGAGCTAAATCCCAGCCCCATATAATCATTAGTAACATTTAAAATATATTAATTTACAGACAGTTTCAGCTTACCATTTATCCAGGGATAAGTAGAATCAGGGGAATTGGGAGGAGGGCCACAATGACACAATTTCTTAGAACACTAGTTGTTGTTAGGTGCTGTCAAGTTGGGTCGAACTCATAGCAACCCTATATACAGCAGAATCAAGCACTCCTGGATACTCTGCCATGCCCGACACTATGTCAGAGTACCTGTGCTATTCATAGGGTTTTCAATGGCAGATTATTTCAAGAGTGGATTGCCAGGTCCTTCTCCCAGGAATGCTAGAGCACATAGCAAATAATGTTCTGTTATTAAGGCCTGTTGATTTTTAAGAAAACCAAGTGTTATGTTACAGTTTTTATACAAGGTAAGTTGTGTTGAATAAACTTTCTATCAACTAGCTCTATTTACTTGGAGTCCCTATTCCTTTTCTAAAACATACAGCATTAAGTTCAGGCTACATTGAATACTTCAGAGTTTCCTGCCTACTCATTGCTGCTTCAATTTCTTGAGTTGTGTTTCTATCAATTTCCCACCTTACTGAAAGCCAGCAGTACCTTGATAATTAAAAGAGCTCATTCAAAATCTTTTACTTATTGGTTTTGATTTGTGCTTTCATGCAATTATCTGAAGTAATGGCAGACAGATAAAGACCACTAATCCTTACAAAGAGATGTTAGGTATAAAAATAGCAAAGAGAATGTTAAATTGTGAAGGGTAGGAGACAAAATAAAGAGGAATATAAATAAAAATCAAAGAAGAAATAAAAGAGTAAAACAAAACTTGGTGAAATTTGATGAAGATAACGGAGCCAGTGTGTTTAATGAAGTGTCTTTGGACTGACATTTCCTTCATGTTTTCTTTCTGGCATTAATAAAGTTTTACTCAGTTTGAGGGGCATTATCCCAAATCTCCTTGTATTCTTATTTATAATCTTCTTCATAAGTGAACAGGCATCTGGGCATTAAAAATCGCTTGATTTATTTGCTAATATTAATAATAATAATAATAATAATAATAATAATAATAGCAGCTAACTAACTCCATGCCAGGCATTATACTTTCCACATTACATTATTCTTATGTTCATGTGATTATCACAACTTTTGAGGATGCCTTAGGATAATCTCATTTTACAGCTGAGAAAACAGAGGAGCCCAAGCACGGGGCCATATCATCCCAAAAAGCAGCCACAAAAATATGATATTTTTGGGAGCTTCAAATTACAGAAAACACATTCTTTTAGATTTTATTTCTAGGAAAAACCTCTTATTTTACACCTCAGGAAACTCAGTTTCAATGAAAAGACAAGTCGTCTTCAAGGCCTGTGGTAGGTAAATTGTTATTGTTGTTGTTAGGTGCCGTGGAGTGTGTATCCAACTCATAGCAACCCTCATAGGGTTTTCAATGGCTGAGTGCTTCGGGATTGCCTTGGGAGTGGATTGCCAGGCCCTTCTCCCATTTTTGCGGTGCTGGGAATTGAACTCGGGGCCTCAGAGACTGCAGCGCAGCGCTCTACCCACTGAGCTAAATCCCAGCCCTGGTAGGTAAGTTAGCTTAAAGTAAATTTTGGTTCTTAACTCAGGTTTCCTGGTCTGCAGTTCAAAGCCCTCCATCACTGAATTTTGAGACAAGTTAACAGAACCTTAAGCAAAACCTTAATGCTTTCTAACTTCAGAGTCTAGTCAATATAGCCATTATAAATCTCTAGTTTTCACATTTCCATGTGAATCCTGGAAACAATCTGCATGTTAGACCAGATTCTGCCAAAATAACCAAAGGAAAGACAATATTTCAATGCATGGGAAACTCATCTTTGGCCAGAATGTTGAAAATCTCAGAAGGCACAATTTTTTTTCCCTCCAGTTGGCCTTGCGATACCTATTTCAGGAAGTGTTTTTTATTGGAAAATTTTAATATACAACTTAATATGTTTCATTCTGACATGTATTTCATTGTGAAATTTCCATATGTGCGTTTCATTGTACTTTGCACACATAACCTCCCCCTTACCCTCTTGTGCACCTCTTCCTCCCTCCACCCCCGCTCCCCGACCAATGGCCTCCTCTCTACTTGTATGTTTTTTGTGGGAATATTTATCTGTATCCATGTATCCTGATTATGGTTTAAGTTCAAACTTTTTTCTATAGTGATCTATCTTTTTATATTGTCAGCAGTATTACATGAGTAATCTAGTCCATTTGCATAAGTGCCATCCTTTGGTATTATTGGTATTATTATAATTATTTCCCAAAATATTAATGTTGGGCTGTTTACTTTGAGGTTGACCTCTCTCTCATTCCTTGCCCCTCATTGGCTCTCATCCCAGTCCTGTCTTCTCCCGTCATTGCTTCCTTTTGCTAGATCCCTCTCTCCTTCTTTTTGCTCCTTAAGTTATCCCTTTTCCGCTAAGTTTACATGAGCTTTTTATTATGTTCCAATTTATGTATAGGATTTTTTCCTTCTTTTAAGTTTGATTCAGCTCCCACATAAGAGTGAGAACATGTGGTATTTCTCTTTTTGGGCTTGTGTTTGTTCACTTAAGATAACTTTCTCCAATTCCATCCATTTTGCTACAAATGACATAATTTCATTTTTTTGATCACTGAATAGTATTCCATTGTGTATATGTACCATAATTTTTTTACCCATTCTTCTGTTGATGGCACTTTGGTTGATTTCATATACTTGTTATTGTGAAAAGTGATGCACTGAACATGGAGATGCAGGTGTCTTTGTGGTATGATGACTCATCTCCCTTTGGGTAAATTCCCAATATGTTATGTTGTTGTTGTTGTTGTTAGGTGCCATCGAGTGTATCTGATTCATAGCTACCCTCATAGTGTTTTCAATGGCTGACTGTTTTTTAGGATTGCCTTGGGGGTGGATTGCCAGGTCCTTCTCCCATTTTTGCAGTACTGGGAATTGAGCTCGGGACCTCAGAGCGCACAGCAGCTCTCAGCGCAGAGCAGCACAGCGCTCTACCAACTGAGCTAAATTCCAGCAATATTGTTATAGGTGGGTCATATGGTAGATCTATTTTTGGTTTTCTGAGGTACCTCGATATTGATTTCCAAAGTGGTTGAACCAATTTACAACTCCACCAGCAGTGTAATAGGGTTTGCTTTTCTCCACAGCTTCACCAGCATTTGTTGTTTTTTTGTTTTATAGATCTTGGCCATCTTACTAGAGTAAGGTGGAATCTCAGAGTTGTTTTGATTGGCATTTCCCTAATGGCTAGGGATATTGAGCATTTTTTCATGTGTTTCATGGCCTTACAAGCTTCTTCATCTGAGAACTATTTGCTCAGTTCCTTTGCCCATCTGTGTATTGGGTTATTTGTTTTCTTGGGTATTGCTTTCTTGAGTTCTTTGTAAATTCTGGAATTAGTCCTCTGTTGGATATATAGGATGTGAAGATTTTTTCCCATTCAGTGGGGAGTTCCTTGACTCTGTTGATTGTTTCCTTTGGTGTACAGAAGCGTTTTAATTTCATGTAATCCCATTTATCTAGTCTTATTGTGATTCTTGAGCAATTGGAATCCTATTAAGGAAATATTTTCCTATGCCTATATGTTGGAGCATATTGCCTATCTTTCCTTCTATTAATTTGAAAGTTTCTTGTTTTATGTTGAGGTATTTTATCCATTTCAAGTTAACTCTCATGCATATTGAGAGATGTGGGTTAGTTTTCATTTTTTTATAAGTGGATATCCTTGTTTCCCAGCACCAATTATTGGAAAGGCTATCCTTTTTCCAATTTACCTGCTTTTCTCCTTTGTTGAAAATCAGGTGACTATAGATGCATTGATGTGTTTCTGGGTCCTCTATTCTGTTCCACTCATCTTCAGGCCTATGTTTTTGCCAATACCAAGATGTTTTTGCTACTATAGAGAAAGTACACTTTTTTTTATTGATGTCTGCCCATTTTAAGTAAAATGTATATTTTAATCTTTTTTGTATATGTGAGTCATAATTAAAATAGTTTTCAGTATTACCATCAAATTATATCTGCTTATGCTGGTGACAGCAAAAATAATCATTTGTTAAAAGATTTAAAACCAATTTTTCAATGTGTAGAAATATTGAACTTTAAGAAGAAAATCTAATATCTATTGAATTTATCCTGGTTAAGAAAGATAATTAAACACTATAATTTATGAAGACTGCAAAGTACCAAAACATTCAATTAAGGTTTTAAAAATAAAATATAAACACAGATGTTTGCTTGCTTGTTTTATATGCTTGGGTTTGTTTTGAGACGTGGTCTCAGCCCAGGTTGGCCATGAATTTGTGACCCACCTGTCTCAACCTCCTGAGTGTTGGGATTACAGGCATGTGCCACCAAGCCTGGTGCCTACTTTATTTTTTATGCAAGAATTTAACATAAATGTGATATACTTTTCTCCAGTCCATTGGTCTGGCACTATAAATTTTTCCAAAATGAAGCTTATTTTATTAACAGTTAAAAGCCTGGCAGCAGCTAATAGAGAGAAAATTATATTGTTTAAAGGTATGTATTTTTCAATTTCCTCTAAGACTTATGTTTAGAATTCTTTGTACATTATGTGATTTATTTAAGGAGTCTTGGTCTTGACGTTTGTTAGATTTATTCGAAATGTGTTAGATTTTGTGTAGTCCAATTTAATGAAGAAAGCACGTCTTGCAATGCATCTCATAAAAGCATCTGTTAGTCATAGAATAACCCCTTAATTAATGCCACTGGCCACATTATTCTGATAGTAAAAGAGTATGGTGGGTTTGTCAAAATAGTAAGAGGCTAGGATTTATTTATAGCATGAGAAATGCATGCAGAAATTAGCTTCCTGAATTGCACTCGATAAGTATCACTGGCTAATTAGCCACTGAACGTATATATCCAGTGTTAACTAAGGGTGTTCAAGCTTTGGACACAGACACTTTCCAGTAGTAAAGTTAGCATCTAATTGTTATTACACATAACTTTTGCTTTGTGTACTTTATCAGATTTTGCAGGAAGATGCAAAAATACTTTGTTACTTCAAATGGAAAACGATGTTTTAGACTTAATTACCTTTCATTGGTTTGCCAGATAGGAGTATTTGAAAAATATAAAAATAGCAAATTAACTTTTAGCTAAGAATTTAGCTAAGAATTTCACCAGAGGGATCTGGTACTTATTAAAAGAAATATAAATTACTTCTCCTGTTCACTGATCTGACCTACATCTAAAATATGGCATATACATGAACTTGAGCTTATGTCTCAATTCAATTCAATATGAATATATTGACTATCTTTTATGAATCAGGTTGTTGTTAGATCCTGGAGGCAAAAAAAAAAAAAAAGGAAAAGAAAGGACAATAATCAAGTAGAGATGGATCAATAAATGCATTATGTCAGTAAAGTATGGTACTACACTTGAAGTATATACAAGGCTGTACTCAGCCTGAGTATACCATATGATCCCTTTTTGAAGGCTTGCTAAGATTGTGTGGATCAGGAGTTGGCAAGTTTTGTCTATTTCAACTTTGCCAGCCATATGATCTCTGTGAAGACTACTCAACTCACCCTTTGTAGCTAAGGAGTAGCCATGTACAATGTATAAAGGAATGAGTTTAGTGGGCCATCCCATCATATTTACCTTTCTCATCATGACATTTTCTTTATTCTTTCTCTTTGTTTCCTTCTTATTCTTTTCTTGATAAATTGAAAACAGAATCCATAATCATAATCAGTAAGGCTTATAGAACTGAAAACAAATTTTAGTCACTTATCTCATAAGAACTATGCATCACTAATTGTGTCTGTCAGCTTTTTGTGCTGTGAGGGCTTGCATGTTGCTGTGATGCTGAAAACTACACCACCATTATTTCAGATACCAGCAGGGCTACCCATGGTGGATAGGCTTCAGCTGAGCTTCCAGAGTAAGATAAGACTAAGAAGAAGGACATGAGAACCTACTCTTAAATAATTAGCCATTGAAAACCTTATGAATAGCAGACAAGCACTGTCAAACATGGTGCTGAAAATTGAGCCCCTCAGGCTGGAAGGCATTCAAGAAATGACTGGAGAAGTTTTGTCTCCTCAAAGTGGAGTCGACCTTACTGATAAGAATGGAGTAAAGCCCTCGGGACCTTCTTATGCTGATATGTATGACTCAAAATGCGAAGAAACATGGTGGCTGCAATATTAGGTTCAAACACGAAAAAATCATTTGCACAGTACAGTGTTGGGTAATGTTTTGTTCTGTTGTATACAGGATCACTATGAGTCATATCGGATTCTACAGTACCCAAAACAACATGCATCAATAATTGTTATTGTTGTTGTTACATGTCATCGAGTCGGTATCCAACTCACAGTGACCCTCATAGGGTTTTTCAATGGCTGACTGTTTCGGGATTGCCAGCTCCTTCTTCCATGCATCAATAATAGATACCCCTTTAAAACATTTTTATGTGGAGAGCATGCTCAATTACATTATAAATCCATATCTTTCCTGTGCCATAGATTATTATTTTCATTTCACATATAAGTAAACTGGACCTTGGAAGGAAGAAGTGGTTTATTTGAGATTAAACAGCTGGCAGATGACAGGAAGCAAAATGCTAATTGCAATATATCACATTCTTGACTTTAAAACACTGTGGCATGCACAGAAAACTCGAGGCTTCCATATAAAGGATCAGTAGCTAGGAAGACCAGTCAACCTGGCCTGGTTATATAGGATGGAGGGATTTCTCCAGACAGGACACTTTTTGTGCCAAAGTGAGGAAAGTTCCAGATTGACCAGGATAATTTGGTCACTCTATCAATAGTCCTAGTTCTTCAATTCCAGTGCTTTTCAAACTTGAATGCTAATGGGAATCACTTAGAGGTCTTGGTGCAATTCTGATTGAATAGGTCTGGATGGGACCCAAGACTGGATTCCCAACCAGATTTCAAGTGATGCTGGTACTGCTGGCCTGTCTACACTTTCAGTAGAAGTTCTCAGGGCTTCCCTGGACTTCATGACATGGGCAATTGGTATTTGAATAAGATTCACCAGTTAATTTGCACATTCAATTTTAAAGAGCTCTGTTCCAGTCCATATCTGATTTGAGTAAAATAATCTTCACCTATGCATGTTTGTCTTGGCTTAAGTGAGCCTTCCTGATATGTAGATAAGGCTGAAAAATTCCTTTCACCCACCAGTCTTGTTTCACCTTTCTGGGAGTCCAGCTGTCTCTTGCACATTTACCCATCTTCTCATTCCTTATCATTCTGAATGCCTTGTAGCTTTCTGAAACTCCATAATTTAAGCTCAGTGTTGGACGTTTGTTTCTGTGACTATTCTTCACAAAATAAAATTATTCGCCCTGAAAAAGTCAGATGCTCTGCATTAAAAGGGTCCTTAAAGCTATTTACTTTCAAAAGTTAATCAGAAATAGTACATAAGATTGTGATAATAGTAAATTTCTGTCTCAACATTGCTCTCCTGTGGCACAGGAAAAGATTAACATGACAATGTTTGAAATAGGTGCTTCTTTTTGCTAAGATATTGCTTAAAAAGTATTTTTAAAAGTTGTATAAATTATATTGTCAGTTGTTATTTCTGTGTTTTCGCTATATGCCAGACATTGTCCTAACTAATTTATACATTAGATCATTTAACGTTTGTAAAAACCCCATAAGGTCTTATTATCCCTAATTTTCAAGTGACGTCTTTGAGCAGAAGAAGGTTAATAACTTGTTCAAAGTCAAAGAGCTAGTAACAAATCCAGGCAGTTCTGGCCCACTACGGATGTTCTCAACCACAAGACTGTGTGGTGACTGTATTACAGCCTTATATCTGTCCACAGGGGACTGATCACAATTTATAATTTTCTGTGTTTATTTTCACTTTCAATCTACTTTCCTCTAAAGGCTAAGCCTTGTGAAAATGAATCATGTCTGCCCAGGTGTCTGATACATACTGAATGATTGGTAAATATTTAATAAATTAATGAATAAAAATACCATACATTCTGTAGCCTAGTATTAGTGGACATAGGAGAGAGAAGGAATAAGTCTGGGGAAATTGTTGTTAGGTGCCGTCCAGTTGGTGTCAGACTCATAGCAACCCTATGTACAACAGGCAAAACACTATTGTCAGTGCTTCTCTGCTATTCATAGAGTTTTCAATGGCTGATTGTTTTTAGAAGTAGGTCACTGGGTCAATTAGATATCCGAAAACAGTCTCATATTCCAAAATATTCAGACTTGTGGGGCACGCACCTCCCGTTCCGGCCTGGAGGTTCGGATGGGCTGCACCGCAGTGCACACAGATACTAAACACAATTCACTCGGGACCCTCAGGTGAGGGGCACAGACTCCTGTGGCCCTGGTGACCCCAGCAGAGACGGGAGAAAGGAAAAGCCTCAGGCGCTTTTGCCTTCCAGGGGCAAACACCTGTGTTGGTCGTCGGTGGTCAGGAGGAGACATCTGTTGCTTCCTCGGTGATCAGACGGAGAGCAGGTTCCTTTCCTTGTTGAGCATTGCGATGGGAGAGCTTTCTTTCCTCACCAAAGTTCCGGGGGAGAGCAGCGGGAGAGGCGTTTCCTCATCGGTGGTCCGGGCAGGAACAGGCGAGAAGGTGCAGAAAGGGATGCCAAAAAGGCCGCGCCAAAAAAGGGTCAAGCTGCCACAGCGCATCTCTTTATGTAGTTCGCCCATGGAATGGCCTGAGCCAATCAGCTTTCAGTCCAATTGTCCAATCAGGAAGGGTTTTGTACAAATGTGCAACCAAGTTACTTTCATTTTCCCTAGATTTCTAACTTACAAACCAGATATTCAAATGCCATTTTCCCAGTTTGGGAGTTTTTGCCAATTTCCTCTCAATTTTTCCCTACACAGACTCTGGATACAAGTATGTGTGTTGACACTTTCATCCTATCTATTTATGCAACCAGCAACAATTTCAAACAATTTCAGGTCATCTTGTTAACTCGATGTTGGAAAGAGCTTTTAAAGAAGTTATAACTATAGTATTTGGTCTATGTATGCTTCATTTTAAGTTTAAGAAACCAAAAGTCATCTTTTTTGGTTTGGTTTTAAAGAAGTCTCTGGGTTTATTTGGAAATAATAGCGCTACCACCAGGTGGCTTCAGGATGTTGGGAGATCCTACTTTCTATCTGTAAGATGTAACAGTAACATTTGGTTAAAAGTGGTAAACTGAGTTCCCAGTATAATTTGAAATATTTACCTGGGTTACAAGATGCAGCAAAATGGCCTTGAATATTTCCTACTGCTCTGAAATTAAATCCTGTGTTTCAAGCTGGCCAGGCTCTGGCTCATTATCATCTCTTTGTCTTTGCTTATAATTGTCCCCACCTGCAATCTCTTTCTCTTTCAGAGGCCTATTTGAGACCTGGAAGCTTTGTCAGGCCTACCTACTGTCCTTTGTACTATGGAGCTGTACTATCCAGCCTTCTTGACCTTTGCTCTCTGATACTTTCATGTCTTCACTATCTCCGATGCCTCATTTGGGGGGAGGGAGGGGACTTTTCTTAATTCCTTGTTGTTCTTTATGATTAATTCTTGTTCCCAAAGCATTCATGAATGAAAGTGCTATGTTTCATATGCCCTACTAAGCTCAGGGCCTGCAGCCATAGCACTGTGGCATTGGATCCCATCAGATCTAGAAGCTAAGCAGGGTTGGGCCTGGTTAGTGCTTCAATGGGAGACCACCTGGGAACACAAGATATTGTAGGCTTAGGAGAAGGACCTGGAAAGCCACTCCCAAAAATCAACCCACTATTGAAAACCCTATGAATAGCAGAGAAGCACTGACAATACTGTTCTGCCTGTTGTGCCTCAGGGTCTCTATGAGTTGGACACTGACTGGAGGGCACCTCACAACAACCGCCACCAAGGTTACAACTGGGTACATTTCAAGATGATGCTGTAAATATAAATTGAATGATTCATTTGATTTGTTCATTATGTAAAGTTACCCCTTGTCCTTCCTGAGTTATGCAGAATGCTGTTTACCCCAGGATTTTCCAGTTTTCTAAACCTGCTTTTAAACCTAATTATACCTAGTGGAAGGCTTTCTCGGATTTTTGTTTTGTTTTGTTTCTCTCTTTTCCTTGTACAACATAATTCCTTATGATTGGGAGTCTGAGGAAGAAAGAAAGCAGAGAGAAAGAAACCATTTCATCTTCCTGTTAAGTGTATAGGAGCCTTGGGGCTTTTAACAGCCACCTCTAAATCAATTGAACAGATATTTTCACTAAAAGATGAGATGTAATTTCTGAAATATTGAAAAGTTCCTTTGTAAAGTTGTTACTGCTGTTAGTATTTTACATTTAACAAAACTCAAAACATATTTGGACATCTTTTTACTGAGCTTTTTTCTTTTTGGATTCTATAACCATATAACTTATGCATTCTTACGTGTGTACAGTTTTGCAAAGAGGAGTGTACAAGTTCCTTGTAGGTATTGGCTTAATTTTTCACACAACTTTGTCATTGTAAAAATTCTATTTTGATTTAGTCACCATTGGAAAGATGAGTAACATTACATATTGTTTTTGTTGTTTGGTGCCATTCAGTCGAATCCAACTCATAATGACCCTGTGTACAACAGATCGAAACACTTCCCGATTCTGTGTCAGGCACATGATATAGCACATTATTAATAGCAAGTGAGGTTCTCAAAGCAAGTAAGTAATTTATGAAGGAAAGTTAAGCTTCTGTGGTGCCTCTTTCCACTCTCAAGTCTTACACATGCCTAATTCATTTCTTTTAGAGGATAAAAATTATTGCCTTTGGAGCCAGAAAAAAAAATAGTGATATGTATGTAACCTATTTCACTACTTGTAAATTTTAGGACAGTTTTCAAGTTATAAATATCAGATTGAAGCAGGCATGGTGGGTCAGGCCTGTAATCCCAGTGACTTGAGAGGCAGAGACAGGAGGATTGCAAGGTTGAAGCCAAAGGCAGCCTGTAAAACTTAGCGAGACCCTGTCTCAAGATGAAAGAGTAAAAAAATTCAGATTGAGAGTTTAGAAGTAAGTAGGTTGTTATATGCCAGAATAGCTGGGAAAAATAGGAGAAATTGTGCTAGAAAGGGATTTATCTGCTAGGCTAGAGTAGAACATAGGAGTCTGTCTCAAATAGAAAAATCTAGAGGAAGAAAACCACACAGATTGCCTTCAGGTAGCTCAACAGGCTTAGAGAGATACAAGAAGAGGTATCAGGTGAATATCTTGATCCATTTTTTTGTGGGCCCCCCAAAAAATAATATATGGCTTATCATGAAAAAGAAATACTCTAGGTCTACAGATTTAAGAAGTCTGGGATAGGATTTGAGAAATTTTATTTTAGAAACACTACCTGAAGAAATTCAGATGATTCACTAAGGCATAAAGTACTGATTCTTCAGAGTTCAAGAGGTCTGGCTCCAGGTTAATTTTGGAGCCAGGAATTTAGGCAGAAGTTTCTTGGACTAACTAAAGAAAATGAGATTAACTCCTAGTCTACCACAAAATCTGCCATCAAAATCAGATCCTAGTATTAGTGAGAGCTTTGTGTTCCATCTTGAAGAAATTGAACTTTATGTTATAGAGGAGGGGTAGCTCCAATCTAGGTTGGGGTTTTAAGCTACCTAACCTCTTAGATTCCATGAACTTCAGTCCCTCCTCAGGAACTCATTATTTATAAAAAGTCACTAAAAAATTATACTCTATGTAGTTAGCTACTGAGTATTCAAAGTTCAGTAAGAAATAAAGGAAAAGATTTTTAAATTTTTAGATAAGGAATAAGATAAACATATATCCTTTAACTGTAAACCCAAATGCACATTTTGATGGTATCTATTTAATAGGTAAACTCAATATGATGATGACTACATGTTAATGCTAAACTTAGTCTTTCTAGAGCAGTGATTTAAAACTCTAGCTTATTAAAAGAAAATTCGTTGTGCCTTGCTCCCAAGTTTCTGATTCAGACTGGTATAGGGCATAAGACTGCATTTTTAATAAATTCTCAGGTTTTGATGACATTGCTTCTCCAAGGATCATTCTGTAAGAACCACTGTCTAAGAGCAAAGAGCAAAGGATAAGAATAGTGGAGGAAACAATTTTTATTAGTGTTTATTAATATGTGGTAAATTTAATACTTAATTTTTGCAGTATTACTGCCCAAAGGATGGAAACTCCACATACAACCACTGTGTGTGTGTGTGTGTGTGTGTTAATATGTAATATACCAAGATAAAAGAATGCCATATTTTCTAAACCCAATAAAATGTAAAAGCAGGGGGCAAATGACACAGCGAATGAACAATAAGAGCATATGTTGATTTGCTAGACAGGTATCATTCCCCATGTAACTACTTTGGCCTTCTTACAGAAAGCATTTTACTCTATGTTGGAAGAAGTTAAGATGATACATGCAGACTATACATGAAAAGAATAACTCTTCCTTACCTTTTGATGGTGGTAAATGTCAGTAATATGGGTTTATGCTATTTTCATTAATTTTCCCCACTGGATAGGGAGTTGGACTGTCACTGGATATTCTCAAAGTACTTTCTCAGTTATTTAATTAATTGATGCCAAGGATTCTGCACAATATCGGTTAGCTAATTTTTTCTAAATGCAACATCCAGTTTTTTATAACATAAGAAATATTTCTTGATTTTTATCATCATTTATGACAAGTCTACTTTTTTTTAGTTTTCATATTAAAATACTGTAATATGTTTGAAAAACATCACCCCTATGGGAAGAAGCAAAACAAAAGCATGGTGATCAAATATTCCTGAACAAATTGACTTATTTGCTAAGTTGTCTCCTGCCTGCCTTTGAATTTCATCACACAAGGATGAACATGTTTAATTGATGGGAGATTAGCCTCTCCTCCTCCAATGGCAAGAGGCCCTGATTAAAATTGGTACATTTATAGTTACAGGGTAAATCATGATTAACCTTATATAGACTATTATTGTAAGCTAATCATATGTAACATGTAGTTTTAACCTGGCCAATAATGCTGCTTTTAATCTTTATCCCCTACATAAAAACTGAGGGAGTGATGGAACAATCTCATTGGCTATCTGTAGTATAAATCAGGTGAAACATTAAATAACAGCCATGTGGTTTAAAACTAGCTTTATTTTTATTTACTCAAAGTCAATTATGCCACATCTCCAAAGAGATAAGTGCATACTGGATAATATTTTGTCGAGAGTCTATCACTTTATAAGCGCCTTGAGGCATTTGACCTTATTTAGCATCGCCAGCCTGTTCCCATAACTTGTTCTCATATCACCATCTTGCAACTAGGTTTATTGCTCGAACACATTTGTTTTTACAGCAAAAGTCTCTTAATATTGCTTTGTTAAGTGGTGCTATTTTCTGTCTGAACTTAAAGAATTCTTATCTGGAAGCAAAATCTGTAGAAATATAGTAACTTTGTTTGAAACCATCTACTCACCAGCTTTCATTAGACACATTTTTGGCTAGCTGGGGAGAAATGGGAAGCAAGTTTTGCTGATGAGATCTTGCTATCTTGTGGTTTTTAGTGGAATGCTTTGGTGCTTTCCTTGGCAACCTTTGTGCTAGCTCTGTATTCTAGTCTCAACTGGACTATATCTACCGAGATAGTCTAATGTCACAAGGCAGGGATGTGCTTTCAGTACAGAGTAGTTCAGAGCTCTGACTCTCTTGGACTGCGTTTTTTGTTTGTTTGTTTGTTTGTTTTTTAGTTTCCCATATAGAACATACCTGTTTGTCCCCTTTTAAAATTATGTTCAATTAGATCATTTATAATATGGCATAAAGTAAAATTACCTTCTTTTAAAAATATGCAGGCACTAATTTTAGAATTACTCAATTTTTTGACACAGAGGCCATGTAGCTCAGACTGTCTCTGGCCTCAAATTTGTAATCCTTCTGCCTCAGCCTCTTGAGTGCAAGGATTATAGGCATGTACCACTACTGGTTCTCAGAAAGCCTGATTTTGACACCTACCAAAATCTCTTGGCTCTTGGGATTTACACACCTTCATTATTTAACACATAACCACCCTCTCATTCTTTGCAGAACTTACATTTTCCCCTCGTCATCCATACATGCGGGGCAGTTATATTTGTACAAAGCCCTCTTCTCTTGCTCATAATTGAGGTACCCACAGAAGGGCTTTTGTCATAACCTGACAGATTTAGCCACTGAAGAGTGAGATTACCTTTGATTATCCCAAGTTCCACTGTCTGAGGAAGTGTAATTTTTTAATTCCTTGCATTAATTGTGATGGCCATTTCCAATGAGGTTGGATAACCACAGTCCTCAGGCCGAACCTGGCCCACAAGCTGCATTTGTAAATAAAATTTTTTCTTTTTTCCTGACACAGCTATACCTGTTCATTTAGTACTGTCATTGCTACTTTCTCACTACAGCGGCATAGTTGAGTAGATGTGACAGAGAACATAAGCTTTGCAAAGCCTCAAGTCATTTTTATTGGGTCCTTTAGAGAAAAAAAAAATTGTCAACTACTACTCTAAAAATGCTTTTCCTGATTCATGTGAGAAATTGGTTATGATTTATCATATAGTTATAATCCTCAATGTTTTAGGAATAAACCTGAAATTTCTATGTTTACTTTTGTAAATGTAGCAATAGATGTGTATATTTTATAATCCTTTTGTCCAGTACTACCTGAATGCACAAAAATGTTTGGTAAATTAATTAATACATCATGTAATTCTTATGATAGCTCTTTTATCTCACATTAGAGTTAGATGATTTATTAATGAATGAATATTTTCTAACTTTCTAAACTCCCCATAAGTGCCTTTTTAATTAATAACTCTCCTGGTCTTCTGAAACTCTAGACTCACTGCCACGAAGAAAGGATTTTGATAAATTCCCTCCTCTCACAGATGCTGATTTCCACTTGTAATGTTTTGACTGATCCTCAGAACCATCCCAAGACTAAACACTTCCCACAAGCTTGAACTACAGAGCATTTGCACCCTGATAGCATGATACTGAAGGTGCATTCATGGACCAGCTCTCCCTGGCATACTCTAAAAAAGTTGGATCAGAAAATGACATACAGGTTAAAATTCCAGCTCTATCACTTCCCAGCAGTGCTTTTGACAAGTTATTTAACTTTTCTCGTGACCTCCAAGGCTCTACATGTTATTAGCACACACAGGCACACATGTGTTTCTCCATTCCATAACATTCTGCCCTCATAATAAAATTCTCTCCCTTATTACTGCCCCTCACCTAAGTCCAGTATGCTGTCTCCTATATGCAGTAGGTTTTTTCCCAGGATGTCCCTTCTGTCTGGAATGCATTCTATTACATATCTGTGTGATTTACTCCCTCATATCCTTCCAGCCTTTTCTTTAGACTATATTGAAAACTGTATTACATGCCCCATCATCTCTAGGCACAGTCTGTATTCTATATTCCAACTTTTCCTTGAGAATTTACCATCATCTAACATAAAACATTTTATTTCTCCACTTTCTTGCTCTACTAGAAATTAGCTTCTTAGAATTCAGAATTTTGTGACTGTTTGGTTCTATGGTGTATAGTTATAAGCTTCTCATAAACTATCAGTTGAGCAAATGAATAAATGCTATAAAACATTTGGAAATGAATGAATTACACATAACACTTGAAAACAATGTGGATGGTATACATTAAATGTGTATAAATTATAAAATGACCCATTTATACTCTAGTTTATTGCAAATATTTTAGAGTTACTTGCTTTTTCCAGAATTAGATTACGTTTTTACACTCTTGGGGTACCCAACTAGAATAAAAATGGTCAATGATTTTTGTTCTTCACATTTGGGTTTTAAATCCTAATTCCAACTATCTATATTGTTAGTTGTCATTAGCTCAGTTGGGAGGGTGCTGCTCTGTACTCTGTGAGGATCTGAGTTCGATTTCTAGCACCGCAAAAATGAGAGAAGGATGTGGCAATCCACTCCTGAAGCAATCTTGAAACAATCAGCTATTGAAAATCCTGTCAGGATCACTATGAGTTGACCCAATTTGAGGGCACCTAAGAACAACAAACAATATATTGTTAGAGTACTGAAATATTAACCAATTTGGCTTTTTTTCTTGTCCTTTTTTGGGGGTGGGAAATACTTGGGAGTTGAACCCAGAGCCTCACACATACTTAGTAAATGCTTTACCACTGAGCTGCACTACAAGCCCATTTCTGATTTTTTTTTTGAGTCAGAATGTTGCTAAGTTACACAGGCCTCCTCTGGCCTGGATCTCGCAATTCTCCTGGTTCCACCTCCCCAGTTGCTGGTAATACAATCATGCGCCACTGTGCTCGGCCTACGGATTAGATTTTCAATCCACAGTAATGGAAGCATAAAACTCATTTTCACCTTCTCCCCTACCCTCCTTTCATCTCTTTCTCATGCACTCCTTCCTTTCCTCTTCACTTTCCTTAGAAACCTAGATGTCTTTCTTCCCAGATATAGCTTAGGAATGTTCCTTTAAAATTTAAGAGACTTAATTTTATATTTATATAATTTGGATATGTACATATTAGGTATTTTCAATAAAAGCATGTGTCAAACCAGGAATCATTGCGTGTAATGACAAACCAATTGCACATCATCTCATGGGAGCTCAGACTTATGAAGATCATAATTTGGCACAAACACTTCCCCCCCACCCCCCACCCCGCCGAATTTAAAAATTCTATTATATTTTGAGTCTAAAAATCACCACATTTGGTGAACTTAACACTTCAGTATCATGTTCTGTTTTACTGTTTACTATGTGAAATGAAACCTTGACAACAACATTTGAAGGCATTTATCCAGATTTTTCAATTAGTCAATGTTTATGTGTTCTTGCATATTAAAAAAGCTCTTAAAGGAACCTGAGACACTTGTTCAAAATAAGGCTACTTGAACATTAGGGAAAAGCTTCTTCTGCCCTTAGCACAGTGTATTAAACACTGCTTCTTCAGTGGTCACTTTTGTGTCAAACTTAAGGAGGGTTGTGTGTTATCTCTTTTGCCTGGGACCTGATAAGGCATAAGGATGCTTAATTTTAGAAAGCTCTTCTGGTGATAGCTCTTCATCATGGCACAAGCACTGAGAAATATCTGTGCCTTTTCCTGCCTTATTGAAATCATATTAAGTATGATGTGTTTTAGAAAACAGAAGAAGGAAGATGATAAAATAAGTCATTTAGTTGCATAACACCAGTTAAAATTCAATTTTACATTTTTTTGTTAATTTGATAAACTCTAATTTTGCTAATTACAGAGGATGATGAACTCTCTTGAAAAAAGCCTGTTCATGTTATTACAATAAAAGTAACACATAAAATGTTTGGTGAAAAATTTATAAAAATCAAGTGGCTATAATTGTTAAAGACTTTAAAATATAGCAATGCAATACAGCATTATTATAAAATTTGACAAAATTATGATAAACATGTATTCAATTTAGTTGTCAG
>VMDO01018008.1:0-43307 GCA_007922755.1 Pedetes capensis
TTAGGGAGACCCTGTCTCAAAATACAAAGTAAAACATGGGCTGGGGGTACTGGTTGAGTGCCCCGGCCCTCGGGGCTGTTCAACAGGGACCTAGAGTAGGGAGCGAATGAATGAGAGAGAGACAAGAGACACGAAGGATGAGAGCAAGACAGGCTGTCTGATCAAGCTCCATTTCAGTAATAGACTACCACTTTTGATGAATCTAAGACAAACCTGACTGAATTTGACTACAGCAATTAGCATCATATTAAATATTTCTCTTTTTTACTTTTTTTTTCTTTGCAATACTGGAGGTTGAACCCAGGGTCTCACACATGCTCGACAAGTGCTTTACCACTGAGTTGCACCCCCAGCATTTTTTCATTTTTTTCTTTTTGAGACAGGCTCTTGTTAACTTGCACAGGCTCCCTCTGGCCTCAAACTTATGACCCTCCTGCCTCAGCCTCCTGAGTTGCTGGGATTACAGGTCTGCACCATGGTCACCACTCTCCTTACCATTTTCTTAAGCATTAAATCCATTTATAGTTAATCCTTAATTGGGTTGTATTCATAACGGGGAGTGACAGAAAACCCAGTTGAGTATCTAGTTAAGAGTGATATGTACAACTATGCATAAAATGCAAGAAAGAAGAGATATATTTTATTTAATGCTGATTGATTCTTTAATGTGTTTAGAGCCCTGAAAGCTAATGGAGAAGTTATCATTGAAATTCCAACAAGAGCTTGTGAAGGACAAGAAAACGCTATTAGGTCCCTGGAGCATGTGCAATTTGAAGCAACAATTGAATATTCTCGTAGAGGAGACCTTCATGTCACACTCACTTCTGCTGCTGGTAAACAAAACTCAAAACCAAAATAAACAAATAAAAGTTTTCTAAAACATTGGTTTAAATTTTAAGTGTAAATCAAGTCTTATTCTCAAGTCTTAAAATCATGATTATTTTTCTTGTGTTAGATTTCCTCTGCCTTGCTCATTCCTACCAGTCTTTAGATAAGCAACGAATGTGGCTTGTTCAAATAATGTCAGTGGATAAACTTTTCTGAAGTCACATATTTTCAAATTATGTTCAATTTCCCAGGTTACTGACCTACCATTCATTTCTCTTAGAGAACACATTAGTAAAAGAAAGTTATTCCAACAATTAACAAAACTTATGTATCAGAAATGTTGAAGGAAACAATTGGAAAACAGGAAATTCTGATCTCAACTTTCTTCTAAGTCTGAGAAAACTAATAAAATTTGCATAATAATATGAACAATATGATATGGTATATCAACATTTTCCCTTTTCCTGAGAGTTTCTAAATTAAGATGAGCTAAGAGCTGGTGAATCATAAACCCGAATCCAACCAGGAGCTGTCCCAATACTGTTTCATAATTCGATAGGATTCAACTAAAACTCAATTTCTGTACATGAAAAGTGAGGAAAGATGAGCTACCTCTATAATCCTCTCCTAGCATATGAATTCCTGGAGGTCTGGAGTAGACTCTGTTCATTTAAGAGTTATGCTTTCTAAATGTCTTATGAGTAGCCTGAAATGCTGGTGAGATTTTTTTTCCCATTGATGGATGTGTAGTTCAGTTAATCCTTTTACTTAAGGTAACATTATTTTTTGATTTATAGAGGGCTTGGGCTTAAAAAGTTAAAAGTTACTCCTACTACTAGTTTTCATATAAAAGATTATAAATTAATATATCTCAAGTAAGTTATCATCGGTAATAATCATTGAATAGAAAGTTAAATATAAATAAGTTGTTTTATGTCCACATTATAGACTTCAGCACTATTAAATTTTCAAGATTTTCTTTTACCTTTCCAAAGGATAATTCGAATAAACATATTTTATATCTTTGGCTCCTTTCTTCAATCTAATTTTCAAATGTAGTTCTCAGCTCTCCTTATTCAAATAGACCATAATCAAGATATTCATTTAGTATTTTTAATAGTTATTGAAAAATTATGCTATGGAAGGCAATGTGTGAAGTACTGTGGATAAAAAGCATTCTTTTATTTTTTATTTTTGTGAATGTCTCTATCCTGGTCTTATGCTAAAAGGGAAAGTTAAGAGAACTAATCTCTCCCAGCTTCCATTGCCAGTTGTCAGGTTCTAGAGTGAATCTTATGATCAGAGCAGTTAGGATGTCCATTAACTTGTGATTTTTGCATGACAATAGGAACCAGCACTGTACTGTTGGCTGAAAGGGAGCGGGACACATCCCCGAATGGCTTTAAGAATTGGGACTTCATGTCTGTTCACACATGGGGAGAGAATCCTATAGGCACCTGGACTTTGAGGATTACAGATATGGTAAGTATGAATGAGAAGATGAAAAAACACAGGCATACTTTTAAACACTTTGAAGTACTTTTAAGGTTGATATCATCATTAATGAATACCCTAAAAGAACTTGACCACTCTATGGTAAAACTTAGAGAAAAGAATAGTATTTTAAACCCTGCCTACTTGGTTATTTTGATAATATTCTAAAAGATGATTAGGCACCAACCATCCTATAAGAGAGATAAAAGGTACACTGATAAATAATGTGACATGTGTAGGACAAATCCATATGCTTCGATGTGTGAGTATAGCCAGCCACATTACCCATGGCTATGAGAATCAACCATATTCACAAAGATAGTCAAATGCTCAGACTGGCTTTTCTATCATGCTCTGCTAGAGTTACAGAAGGCACTCATGCAATTATTCTCCAGGGGTTATTTAGAAGTTGATTAATGTTAGGCAAGACATGTTATTTAATAACTTTTTACACCAGTTTTATCATGAAGAAAACCTAAAACATTTTTGCATTTTTCCTTTTTGAGCTGATACGATACTCAAACAGTTTCCAATCTGGGGACATTCCATATTTCAGATTTTTTAAACTAGAGATGGGCAACTGGTAAAGTCTATATAGATATTCCAAAATTGGAAAATATTTGGAAATATTTCAACAGTTCTGGTTTCCTAGCATTTCAGATAAGGGATCCACAATCTGCACTAATACCCTTTAATATCCTTCTGTTATTTTAAAATGAAAGGACAGAACAAGAATATCTGATGAAAAGCCAAATATAGCTAAATTATTTATTTTTGCATACATTCCCCAACATTGTCCATAGGTGAAAATAGAAATGAATGGTGTTTCAGCTCTGAGTTCTACAGAGAGAAAAATATAATAAATATTGTTGTGAGGTGCCATTCAATCGGTGTCTGACTCATAGCGACTCTATGCACAATAGGCGAAACACTATTGTCAGTGCTTTTCTGTTATTCATGGGGTTTTCAATGGCTGATTGTCTTTTGGGAGTGGGTTGCCAAGCCTAGAACACCTGGTGTTCCATCCAAGTACTAACCAGGCCTGACCCTGGTTAGCTTGCGAGATCTGATGGGCTCAGACACCACAGCGGTATGGCTGCAGGCATAATAAGTATTAGCAGCGTAGATATAAGTGCCTAGAAAACTTTTTGGAAAAAACTTTCTTTAAATTCTTAAAGATGTAAAATCAAATTATATCATCATAATCATCTTTCTTCTCTGAGTATGCTTTCTTCTAAAGATTGCTGAAGTTGTGGTTTAGAAATGAAGTCCTGCTTTCATCAGGAGAGCAAGAAAATATTCCTGTTTGGTGGTCCTGTTCTTGAATTTGACCTCAATTCTTTAACTTAATTTCACTATCCAGAAACTAAGAGAATCTATTTACCAAAATACATCAATTTTATATCAAGTCTGTAAAATCTGACTACATTTTTAGATTTTTCTTTTTTAGATATTTTAGATTTCAGAGACGGGCAGCTTTTCAAGAACATAACCAATATAGAAAAGAAGATTTATGTATAGTGCTCCACTTTTTAAATGCTTGATTATAAAACAGTTAATCCATTTTTAAGCTGTTGAGCTTATAATGTGTCAATTTTAAAGGAAGAATGAATCTAATGGTTTCTTTCAGAATAGAGCTCTGAACATGGTATGCACAAAATCCTAAAACTTGATTTTAACTATGGATTTTTAAAATATTTTCAATGAGTGTGTTTTATATTCAAAATACACACTAAAATATGTGTATGTTTTTTCACTAGTCTGGAAGAATGCAAAATGAAGGGAGAATTGTGAACTGGAAGCTGATTTTGCATGGGACCTCCTCTCAGCCTGAGCACATGAAACAGCCTCGTGTGTATACATCCTATAACACCGTTCAGAATGACCGAAGAGGGGTGGAGAAGATGGTGGATGTAGGGGAGGTCTGTGTGGCTCTACTCTTGGCATGCTCACTTTTGAATTGTAGTAGACAATGCAATGAGTGAAGATGCTTTTAAGTATTAGTCAAGGGAAAGGTCAAGGCATAGGGAAGAAGGGCATGGTGTGGTAAACTGTTTATTTCCCACTGGATGAAACTTTATTATATTCTTTTGTTCTTTAATCAAGAATTTAATAATTAAAATTGGTAAGTTCAAAATTGTTTAATTCCCTAGCATGAATCATATCCATTTATGACAGTAAATTATAAAGAAAGTCATCTTTATGCATGATTACATGTACCTAATATTTATTGCACTTAAGTTTCAAGTATTTCAGATTTCACAATGTACCATTTAAACTTATAATCTTGGTAACCTAAAAGAGTTACACATAGTCTTCACTTTACTAATTTCTGTTTAGGAACTGATATGTCTTAGCAACACTAAGAGGAATGATGGAATCACAAGTTCTCTCGGAAAATTTAGAATATAGATAACATAAACCATGCCTGCTCCTGAGTATCAGGAGATGCTCCTGGCTTCTCCTTTATCAGCTGGCAGGCAGAAGCTACATCTTTCCTCTGGATCCCAAACATCTAGCATAGTACCTCAGATATTATAATCAGGTTTTCAGAATTTCTAGCATGAATAGGTCCATCTCTGTGCTGTATGTTTTGGAAGATATGGAGATATAGTATTCACTTAGGAAACTATAAATTAACAGTACAAAGGCTTCATCTTGGATTCTGGTCCCATTTATATTCTGCTGGGCAGCTTTCCTCTAGGACCAAAGTCCCAGGGGTCTCTTCTTTGCAGTTTCTGAAGCAGTTAACCTTGTGACCCTCCCATTGTTAAAATATTGAAATACAGTCATCTTTCCATGTCCATAGGTTCTGCATCTTGGATTCAACGAAGTGCAGATCAAAAATATTTGAAAAAAATTATGCTGAACATGTACAGATTTTTCTTTATCGTCATTATTTCCCAAACAATATTTACATCTATTAACATAGCATTTACATTGCATGAGGTATTACAGGTAATCTGGAGATGATTTAATGCATATAGGAGGATGTGTGCAGGTTATATACAAATGCTATGCCATTTCAGGTATAGGACTCGAGCATCTGCAGATTTTAAATGTCCCTGGAAGGTCCTGGAGAATGACTGTACTTCTATAATGGTCGACATAGAGCCAATTCTCTGATCTTGCTAGTTCCCTCCCACTGGCCCAGCACCTTAATATCTCCCATAGGGCCTTCTTTTGTTCTTTCTTTCCTCCTACTGGGAGCCTGAACCCAGAGTCTTATGCACACTTCGCAAGCAATCTAACACTGGGCTTCACTTCCAGTGCCTCCTTTTTGAAAATTTTTTTACCTTGAGACAGGATCTCACTACTTACACAGGCTGCCTCTGGCTTTGAACTCGCAATCCTCCTGCCTCAGCATCCTGAGTTGCTGGGATTATTGGCATGAGCCACTGCACTTCGCTCCCCTAGGCCCTTCTTAAAATTTGGTAGCTTCATTAGGCAAGATGGTGCACACCTGTAATCCCAGAGACTCGGGAGGCAAAGGCAGGAGAATCACAAGTTCGAGAGACAGTCTGGGTAATTTACTGAGACCTTGTCTCAAAAAAAAAAAAAGGCAAAAACTTAGGCTGAGGGTGCAGCTCAGTGGCACAGCTCTTGGAAAGCATGAAGTGCAAGGCCCTGAGTTCAACCCCCAGTACCACACACTCACAAAAAAAAAAAAATTTTTTTTGTTAGCTTCTGACAGAGTGAGGGCCCTCTAGGAAGCTTTTCCTACACACACAGAAAATGGTTGGTGCCTTAAAAATGAGTTGTTAAATACTTAATATTATTGATTCCACTGTGGCAGGCTAGCAAAGGATGGAAACCAAACCACACTGAACACTTACCCTATAGCCTCATTCAGTCTTCAAAATCACCAGAAATAGGGGTATTCTTATTCCTATTTTTCCGGTGAAGTTCAGCAAGATTGAAAAGGTTGCCAAAGGTACATCAGTAAGAGGGAAAATCAGGGTCAAGACCCAAGCTTATATGATCCAAGCCTTGTGCTCTTTCTGCTCTCCAAATTGCCTCTCACAGCACATGTGGTAGTTTAACAGTGGAGGTGCAGTTAGCTTGCCTGAATGTAAATAATGAACTTTTTCCCTTTGTTGGTGGCATTCTGTGTTTTAGGAGCAGCCCACACAAAAGAACCTGAACGAGAATCTCCCAGTGTCCAAAAGCCCCAGCAGTAGCAGTGTGGGGGGAAGACAGGAAGAGCTGGCAGAAAGAGCCCCTTCTGAGGCCATGCTGCG
This sequence comes from Pedetes capensis, assembly GCA_007922755.1. Lineage (NCBI taxonomy): Eukaryota > Metazoa > Chordata > Mammalia > Rodentia > Pedetidae > Pedetes > Pedetes capensis. Next base: position 6,564 of record VMDO01018008.1, read on the forward strand.
ACTCCTACAAAGCGCTTTTAGCAAAAATTCATCTCCAAAGCAATCACCAAAGAAATCTCCAAGCACAAAGCTCAACATCCCTTATGAAAATTTCTATGAAGCCCTGGAAAAGTTGAACAAACCTTCCCATCTTAAAGACTCTGAGGACAGTCTGTACAGCGACTATGTTGATGTTTTCTATAACACCAAACCTTATAAGCACAGAGATGACCGGCTGCTGCAAGCTCTGGTGGACATTCTGAATGAGGAAAATTAAAGTATGTGGTCCTGAGTTGGAAATATTCATGCATCTACCTTTCCCTTAGATTTTGCCTGTGTCTGGAGTGGTGGTTTTGTCATTGATTGTAATACCTATTATAGCCTTTGTGGTACTTTTTTCTTTTTCTTCCCAAACTATACATTTGAAGGGGATGAACTCAGAACAGGAAATCCAACTTCCAGAAGTGATCAGAGGTCTTTAAAACCGTGTCTCCCCTGCCTGCACAAATGAAGCATTTTGTTCTTTCTAGAGTCACGCTGTGCCCCTCTGCCACATTACAATGCCTCCCTGAACCGCCCATTTCATTTCTCATAAGAAAAAGTAATCAGCAAAGATGAAGGAGGGAGGGAACTGTTTCTATGGCTTGTTCCCTGCCTTTGCTATGTGGTTCTTTGAATGTTGATGCTAAGGAACCATTTGGAAAGTATCTAATTAAAAAGTTCACAATTAGATCCATACCCTCGGCCTTTCTACTCTTATGGACTACTCATTCTGGTACTGATAGTCCAGTTGTCTTGGGAAAATTCTGGATCAGACCCAGAAACAGACTTTGAAATCTGTGTTATCTGATTAGAGCAGTTCTAGAACATTCCTCTTTGCTTGGCCTTCTGTAGAGCCTTCTGTAGATGGGAATGTGGCTTTGATTTATGCTGTGTGTACCGATCATGCTCTGCTTCCCTTTCTTCCTCATATGTCTTTTTTTCCCATTTTTTTTTAATACTAGGGATTGAACCAAGGGCCTCACACATGCTAGACACGCACTTTACCACTGAGCTGCACCCCTAGCCCCATTTAAAATTTTTATTTTGAGACAAGATCTCACTAAGTTGTACAGGCTGCCTCTGGCCTTGAACTTTTGAACTTCCTGCCTCAGACTCCTAAGTCTCTTGGATTACAAGTGTATACCATGGCACTCGGCTTTTAGATCTCCTCTTTTAGCCACAGACTCAATATTGAGAGTATTAATTTATACAGTTTCTCAGAACAAACTGATACTCATGGCTTGGCAAATTCCTCATCATAAATGTGTTTAATAATAACAGGCAACCACTCATAACATGAAGAGTCAAAGTGAGAATAGACAAATGTTCATGATGAGGAGAACCAATGGGAGGTTTTTGTTCGTTTTTGCTTTTAAAAATTATGTTCGTTAGAACAGGTCATTCTGGCTCTTTCTGAGTGTTTATTCCTGGACCCTACAGGGTCTTCAACAGTCTTACAGTTTACAGTATTAAAATTCTTACCAAATAGTTCCTATACTTCAAATCAGAAGACAGAGACTGGCATCCAATAGATTTCAGTTGTCCCCCTGACAGGTTTCATTTGGTCCGTAGAATGTTTTAGAAATGTAAGGGAGCACTGAAAATATGAGATATCACATGAAACTGGATTCTCTAATCCATTTCCTCATGGCAACAGTTGACTGAGGCGATATACAACTTCCCACAGATTTAAGGTCCACATCCCTCTGACTGGCTCCATACTATTAACAATGGCCAACTTACTCATTACTGGTCAGTATCCAACATGCATTTTGTTTTGTCCATTCATGCACTAAATGAATATACACAAAGTGTGACCATATTAGGAAAAAATATCTATCTTCAACTTATTTCTGGCAGGCTATGTCATTACAACAACAGGTCATTAATGAGTTTGCTGTGATTTAATTTGTTTAAGCTACACTTGTAGGCAAAATGCCTGTAGTTGTACCACTGTGGCATCTGATCCCGTCAGATCTTAGAAGCTAAGCAGGGTGGGGCAAGGTTGGTACTTGGATGGGAGATTACCAGGGAACACCAGCTACTGTAGGCTTGGGAGAAGGACTCAGCAACCCACTCCCAAAACTCAATTCATCATTGGAAACCTTATGAATAGCAAAGAAGCACTGACAATAGTGTTTCGCCTGTTGTACATAGGGTCTCTATGAGTTGGACACTGACTAGATGGCACCTAACAATAACAACAACATAGGACAAATAAGTAAAATAAATAGACTGAAAATATCTCTGAAATCTAGTTTGACATATTTATTTAATCTCATCTCACCTGGATCCCAAATCTATTATTCATTAATTGCCAACCCCCTAGCTTCCCTCTCTCAATATGCTAACAAAGGCTCCAATCACCTACAATGCCGGCAGTCTCCCACTGAGTTGCTGTTTGCAAAGTTTCCATGAAGTCTGAACACCATAAGGTCATGGCTAACTTTGGATGAGTTAAAGAGGAAAGCTCATTTGCTTTGCCTTTAATTGTGGCTAGTAAAACTAACTTTTGCTCTTCGTTCCATCATTTGAATGTGTGCAGAATGAGGCTACCTCCAGAGCAACATCACTGATGCCTGGAGGACGTGCTCCTAAGATTCGCAGTATCTCCCTGTCCTTGGAGGCCTCATAGGTTGTTTCATATAAGGTGTTTGACAGAATTTTGGATATTGCAGCACATAAAAACTATTAAAACTGAAAAAGAACTGGGACTTATTAGATTAAATTTCAATTGAAAAACAAAAATTAAGGCTCAGAAAAGCCAATAAGCAGTAACAAATTAAAAAGTTGGAGTTCAGACTCATCCTTCCCCATTCTTAATCTAAGCTAAATGTTCAAAGCTTTCTATTTTCTTTCCTAGTAGTATCTTTTCCTGGTTAAAACTCCAACCAAATCACTGGGTTACAGCCAGAGGTTCAATCTAGAGAAGATTTAATATTTAGTAAAAATCATGTTTGAATTTTTCCAACCTGGAGTATATTGTTCAGACATAAAATATTTTTGTCAGTCTTTCTTAGTGCCTGTGTGGATTTTTGTGAAAATGTTGAAAAGGAAACATATATATATATATAATGTTCCCTTGGAATTTTAAGCTATATTTTCTTTACAGGTATTTATAATGTACCAATGCTTTTATCAAACAGAATTTTAAAAGGCATAATAAATTATATTAAAGAATCAAAAGTTTTATTGAGAATAAGAAAGTTTCAGCCAATAAAATATTTTTGAAAGGCATGTTCCTCTGTCAGTGAAAAACATATATATGAATGTGTTGTGATACTAAAAGTAATATTTGTCTAATTTCATAATACAATGTATAATTGAGTTTAAAATGTGTGGTCTTAGCATTCTTAAGAGAATGCTCACATTATACACTTGATGCATTAACCAGACTATGTAAAATATGCTTATAAATTGGCAGAATAAATGGTTTCTCACTAAATCAAAAAGAAAAAAAGCTTGTGTTTCCAACAAAAATAAGGTCTCCCTCTCACTGTGTTTCCTAAGCAGACTATAAAAAAGGAAAGGTGAAGTTTTACATTAAAAAATTAATGAATTTTTTTTGGAAAATGGGCTTTCTAGGCAGTAAATTAAAAATCTACTTGAAAAAGGCACATTTCATTGTTCTTCTTTGCCAAGGCTTTCACTTTCTTACCAACACAAAAAACTATGTGACTAAGCCTTAGCTTGCTGAGGGGGAAAAAAAAAACAAACAAAACTAAAGAGATTTACTGCCTATAAGAGAAATCATTTGTGACAGTTCAGTAAACATGATTTGGTTTAGAGGGCAAAATAAAGCAGCCAAGCATTAAACCCTTCCCAAGAACCCCTCATCAGTACCCGAAGATCCTAGCTTCCATCTCCTGTTCTCAGGCCCACTCTTCTCTCCTTCAAACTTCCATCCCTAGACTTTTCACCACCATCACAGAATCTGACCTCTCTACCCATGAGGACTGGTTTTTCCCCCAGAGTTCATTCCATTTTCCTAAGTTATAGTCATTCCGTTGAACTAGAATAATCTTTTAAAAATTCTAGAGGGACAATTCAAAATGGGCTTTGTCATCCATATCAAGACATCTCCAAATTCTTCCCATCAGGATAGATTGGAGATATGTCTATTCTCTATCTAGGTGACTATTTAATATATGTACAAGACACAGCATGATGTTTTGACATACATATACATACAGTAATGATTATTATAGTTAACTTAGCATCTCCTCATTTAATCATGTCTTCCTCCTTCTTTAAGAGCACTTAAACTCTACTCCCTTAGCAAATTTTCAATGTGTTATAAAGTATTACTGGCTATAGTTTTCATTAGATCTCTCATGAGTTCTCCAGATTTGTACATTCAGTCTCTAGACTTGTTTATCCTATATAACTGCAACTTTGTACCCTTTGATCCACATCTCCAAATTTCCTCCTCCTTTTCTTCTCTTGTTCTACTTTCTGTTTGACACTTAAAAATCCCACATATGAATGAAATTATGTGGCATTTTTCTTTCTGGGTTGGGTGTATTTTACTTACTATAACATCCTCCACTTTCATCCATGTTGTTGCAAATGGCAAAGTCTCCTTCTTAATTTTTAAGACTGAAGAATATTTGGGAATCCACTCTGCAAAAAGCAATCCCAAAATAATCAGCCATTAAGAACCCTATGAGGGCTGCTATGAGTCAGACCTGAGTTGATGATACCTAATAACAGCAAAACAACAATATATACACAAATATATAATGTATAAATGTATAGATATACCACAATATTATATATATAATACATATATGTATCACAATATCTCACAATTTCCTTATCTATTAATCCACTGACAGTCTTAGTTTTCTTCTGAATGTCCATTTGGTAATTATTAGATTAACCATGTGCAGGCTGTGAGTACAAACACAAGTATACACTCATATGCATGGATAAACATTAATTCTTAAGTAAAAGTTTAAACAAAGAAGGAAATAAATGTTTTCCTAATTGTCTCATAATTTGCAAGGCTCTAGCACTAATATACATAATAGCATGGATTATTCACTCTGTTACTTCTGCCCTGTAGACACATTATACTGTCTAAGACTACCAATGCTGAATTTGACCAAGTTATGTGCTTTGGTCCATGGAATAAAAGTGGATATGATGCAAACAGTGCCCTTAAATGTGATGGCACAGTTTAGCATGGCTTCTACTTTTCAGTGACCCAGTACTGTGAGAAGTGTATGCCTGGTACCCTGGTGGCTACTTCTCCTTCACCCTGGTCTCCAGAAAAACTGTATATGGAACATGTTGTTGTTGTTAGGTGCCATCAAGTTGGTATCTGACTCATAGTGACCCTCATAGGGTTTTCAATGGCTGACTGTTTCAGGATTGCCTTGGGAGTGGATTGCCAGGTCCTTCTCCCATTTTTGCAGTGCTGGGAATTGAACTCAGGACCTCAGCGACTGCAGTGCAGCACTCTACCAACTAAGCTAAATCCCAGCCTGTATATGGAACATATCCAAACCAAATCCACATTACGGAACCAAGCCCAGCCCTACCAATTCACGGTGTGAAGCACAGCTGTTCTAATAAAAGCAGGCCTAAATAATCTGAATTTGCTGCCCGGTAAACTTGAGTATGAGAATAATGCTTGCTGTAAGTCACTCATTTGGGGGTAGTTTGTTACACAGGCTTTGTTACTATGGTAACAAAACTGACTAATAAAACACAAATTTCATTGGTTCATTCCACCACCAATACTACCCCTATCAAATTGTGTCTGATTGAGAACAGATGTTCTGGAATAACTCAGTCCTACTGTATGAGGACCAGCTCCAAAGTGCCATGAGGCCCAAAGAAACAGAGTGAGACAGACCCAGGAATGTACAGAGTACAATATATTAAGTGACTTAGTGATATAAGTTCTGTTCCAAGTGACATCAAGGCTAGGTGTATCCCCACAACTTGTGTCAGAAGTGGGGTATATATAAGAGTTAAGCCAAAAGTGATTTCATCCTAGCTGGATTTACCTGGTTTTTCTTAAGCTAATATCAGAATCAATAGATGCATCCCTGGAGCCAGAGTCCAGTTGTAAGTGCTACATGCCACTCTAACGGTTTTGTCTATCTACAGTTTTCTGGCTGGAATGTAGCTCAGTTTGTAGAGTGCTGCACTGCAGTCTCTGAGGTCCCGAGTTCAATTCCCAGCACTGCAAAAATGGGAGAAGAACATGGCAATCCACTCTCAGGGCAATCCCGAAACAGTCAGCCATTGAAAAACCTATGAGGGTCGCTATGAGTTGGATACCAACTCGACGGCACCTAACAACACCAACATAATTTTCTGGGAAATTATACAGGAAAAACCATCTAGGGTGTCTCAGGTGAAATAATGAATAATGGCAGTTATGACTCAAGATGGCTATAGTCACCCTAAACTGAAACCATACATCAGAATATAAAAAAAAAGAGCCAGTATTAAACCATATACTTCTTATTGCTGATCCCATAGCTAAACAGAGATCCTGCCCAAGCTTTGAAATTCTCATTTTTAAATACATGTCATAGCTAAGTTTCTCCTGAAAGCAAACCTCAGATAATAACTTGGGTATAACAAGTCTATTTAGGCATTAATAGCAGAAGACAGAAGTGACTCTTATGTACCCAGATGTGGTTGTTAGACGTCAAGTCAGGTCTGACTCATAGTGATCCTATGTACAACAGAACAAAACACTCCCTGATTTCTGTACCATGCACATGGTCTTTTTCATGATTAAGTTCAATGTTGTAGCCACTGTATCAATTCATTAATAGAGGCTCTTTCTTTTCTTTGTTGACTCTTCACTTTCTCAAACATGATGTCTTTCTCCAGGGATTAGTCCCTCTTGACAACATGTCCAAAATATGTAAGATGCAGTCTAGCCATCCTTGATTCCAAGGTACACTCTGGTTGTACTTCTAGGACTGACCTGTTAGTTCTTTTGGCAGTCCATGGTAAATTCAATATTCATCTCAAGTATCATAAACTCAAAAGCAACAATTCTTCTCCTGTCTCTCTTATCAATGTCCAGCTTTCATAAGCATATGATGTAACTGAAAATACCATGGCAGGAGTGAGGTACACCTTTAGCTTCAATGTGATATCTGTACTTGTCAGGACTTTGAAGAAGTCTTTTGCAACAGTTTTTCCCAATTGAATGTGTCTTTTGATTTCTTCACTGCTGCTTCCATGGGTGTTGATTGTAGAACAAAGGAAAGCAAAAGCTTGGGCAACATCAATCTTTTCTCTGTTTATCATGAACTTGCTTAATGACCCCATTGTAAGGATTTTTGTTTTCTTGATGTTGAAGTGCAATCTATACTTAAGGTTGTGTTCTTTGATCTTCATTAGTAAATGTTTCAAGTCGCCTTTGCTTTAAGCAAACAAAGTTTTGTCATCTGCATATCAGAAGTTGCTAATGAGTCTTCATGGAATCTTGATACCATGTTCTTCTTCATAAGGTCCAGGTTCTCAGATTATTTGCTCAGCATAGAGATTGAAGAGGTATGGTGAAAGGATACAGCCCTTTCCTGGTTTAAACCAAGCAGTGTTTCCTCATTTTGTTTGAAAGACTGCCTCCTGGCCCATGTACAGATTCCTCATGAGTACAATTAAGTGTTCCAATATTTCCATTATTCATAATGTTTGTTATCCATAATTTGCTGTGATCCACACAGCCAAATACCTTTGCAGTCAAAACAGACATCTTTCTGGTGTTCTCTTCTTTCAGCAATATCCATCTGAAATGAGCAATGATGTCCCAGGGTCAACGTCCTCTTTGGAATCTGGCTTGATTTTCTGGCAGTTCATCATCAATATACTGTTGCAGTCACTTTGAATGACCTTTATCAAAATTTTACTTGCATTTGATATTAATAATATCATTTGACAACTCTTGCATTTGGTTGGATTCCCTTTCTTGGGAATAGGCACAAATATGGACTTTTTCCAGTCAGTCGTTCAGGTAGCTGTTCTACAAATCACTTGGCATAAACAAGTAAACACTTCCAGTGCTGCATCTGTTGTTGAAACACCTTTATTGGTATTCCATCAATTCCTGGAGCCTTCTGTTTTGACAAAGCCTTTAAGGCAGGTTCCATTTCTTTCAGTACCATTGGTTCCTGATCATATTCTTCCTCTTGAAATAGTTGATCATCCACCAATTCTTTTTGGTATAATGACTATGTATTCCTTCCATCTTTTTTTGATGTTTCCTATATCATTTAATATTTTCTCTGTAGAATCATTCACTATTGCCACTAGAAGTTTGAATTTTTTCTTTAATTCTTTAAGCTTGAGAAAAACAGAACATGTTCTTTCATCTTGCTTTTCTATTTCCAGTTCTTTGCACATGTCATTGCAATATTTGATTTTGTCTTCTCCAGCTGCCATTTGAAATCTTCTGTTTAGTTCTTTAAGGTTTTCATGTCTTTTACTTTAGCTACTTGATGTTCAAGGACAAGTTTCAGGGTCTATCTTGACATGTAATTTGGCCTTTTCTTTTTTTTCTGGTCTTTTTAATAATCTTTGGCTTTCCTTATGAATGATGTCTTTGATGTCATGCCACAACTTGTCTGGTCCTCAATCATTAGTGTCTAACACATCAAACCTGTTATTGAAACAGTTTCTGAACTCAGGTGGGATACACTGAAGGTCATACGTTGGTTCTCGTATAATTATTCTAATTTTCTTTTCAGTTTCAGTTTGAACCTACATATGAGTAGAAGTGGGATTCCCTTTTTTGGGAATAGGCACAAATACGGATCTCTTTCAGTCAGTTGGCCAGGTAGCTGTTTTCCAAATCTCTTGGCATAAACATTATAGCACCTCCTGTGCTGCATCTGTTTGTTAAAACATCTCTATTGGCATTCCATCAATTCCTTATGTTTCACCAATTCCTTTAAGGAAGCTTCCACTTTGTCCTTCAATATCATTGGTTCCTCATCATCTGCAACCTCTTGAAATGGTTGGTCACCCACCAATTCTTTTTTGTATGATGACTCTGTGTATGCCTTCCATCTTCTTTTGATGTTTCCTGCATCATTTAATATTTTCCCTATAGAATCTTTCACTATTGCCACTCGAGGCTTGAAATTTTTCTTCAATTCCTTAAGCTTGAGAAACATGGAGCATGTTCTTCCCTTTTAGTTTTCTGTCTCTAGCGCTTTGCACATGTCATTATAATATTTCATTTTGTGTTCCAAGTTGTCTTTTGAAATCTTCTGTTTAGTTACTTAACTTCATCATGTCTTCTTTTACTTCAGCTGCTTGATGTTTAAGGGCAAGTATGAGAGTCTCTTTTGACATGTAATTTGGTCTTTTCTTTTTTCCTGTCTTTTTAATAACCTTTGGCTTTTCTCATGAATGATATCTTTGATGTCATGACACAACTTGTCTGGTCTTGTATCATTCATATCTAATGCATTAAACCTCTTCTTGAGGTGCTCTCTGAACTCAGGTGTGATATATTCTAGGTCATACCTTGGCTCTTGTATACATGTTCTAATTTTCTTCAGTTTCAGTTTGAATGTGCATATGTGCAGTTGATGGTCTGATCCACAATTAGTATCTGGTCTCGTTCTGACATTTGATATTGTGTTTTCCATCATCTTTGTCCACAAATGTAATCAATTTTGTTCCTGTATGTTCCATCTGGATTTAGCTCAGGTGGTAGAGCACTGCTCTGCAGTTTCTAAGGTCCCAAGTTCGATTCCCAGCACCACAAAAATGGGAGAAGGATGTGGCAACCCACTCCCAAGGCAATCCCTACACAATCTGCCATTGAAAACCCTATGAGGGTCACTACGAGTCAGACATGACTAGATGGCACCTAACAACAACAACAATGTTCCATCTGCTAAAGTCCATGTGTATAGTCACCATTTATGTTGGTGAAAAAATGTATTTACTATGAAAAGGCCATTGGTCTGACATTCTATCATGTGATCACCAGCATTGTTTATTTCACCAAGGCCATATTTGCTGACTACTGAGCCTTCTTTGTTTCCAACTTTTGCATCCAGTCATCCAGTCACCAGTAATTATCAGTACATCCTGACTGCATATTTGCTCTATTTCAGATTGCAGAAGCTGGTAGAAATCTTCATTATCTTCATTTGAAAGCCAAACTGGAACTCATTTAATCATAGATCATGGCCTGGGGCTCAATTTCCAGCACAACAAAAATGGAAGAAAAATGTGCAGCCCATTCCCAAAAATATAAGCCATCAAAAACTCTATGAGGGTCGCTATGAGTCAAACATGACCAATAGCACCTAACAACAACAACATGTACAGTGGACTTCAATGGCATCAGAGAGGTGAAAGAGATGGCAGAAATATAAAAAGTAGTGCCCCAAGATCAAGATAAGCCAGAGGCAGCAAATGAAGAGAAAGGGGATAAGTAATGAGGAAATCATTTGTTTAATTTCATCTTATGTTTAATTATCTTTTGGGGAATGAGTCAGAGTACCCATTTTCAATCTTAAAAAATTTACAGAGCATTGAGAATTACTAATAATAATGAAAAGAAATGAGTTCTTGACTACATTCACAGAACAGTGAATTGCTTAATTAAATTCTCATAAAAATTGTAAATCAAATATGAGATAAATAATATTATTTTCCCCACTTTGTTGATTAGAAAATTGAGGCACCAAGAGATAATTTGGTTAGTTCAAGATCATGCAGATGGCATGGGGTAAAGATTTTAACCTGACAGTAATTCCAGCCCCATTTAATGCCTTACATTAGCAAGACACAAAGGTCACATGACATTTTAGAAGATATTTATAATATGGGGACCAAATGAGAATTGTTTGTCTTGTATAATTAATTTTTTTGCTATTTGAAATCATAACAATAATTTTTATTAATTAAATATTTACTATATTTTAAACACATATATTTTGGTTTATTTTCTTTTCTTAGTGTATATTAATGGTACAAAATAATGGCTTCTTTAATGACATTTTCATACATGTATATAACATACTGTGATCATATCCAACCTTTTTCTCTCTAGTCCTTCTCCACACCCACAGGTCTCCTTTCTCTTACTAAATAGCCCCTCTTTTATTCCCTCTTTTATTTTCATGTCCATTTTTTTCTCTAAATTACATATATTGTAGGGAGAAATTGGGAAGAAATTGGCAAAAACCTCCAAACTGGGAAAACGGCTAAATCTAGGGAAAATGAAAGTAACTTGTTTGGACATTTGTACAAAACCCTTCACAAATCCCCCGAACATGATTAGACAATTGGACTCAAAGCTGATTGGCTCAGGACATTCTGTGGGCGAGCTATATAAGGAGCTGCACTGGCAGCTCAACACTTTTCTCCTGCCCAGACCATTGGCTAAGCAAGACCCTTTTTTTTCAACCAGATTCTTGATGAGGAAAGAATGTTCTCCCTGCTGTGACCAACCATCAATAAGGAAAGAACTCACTCTCTGTCTGATCACCAATGAAGCAAGAACTCTCTTATCATGACCACTGAGACCAACAACAGGGGTGTTTGTCCCTGGAAGGCAACAGCGCCCGAGGTTTTTCATTTCTCCCATCTCCGCCAATGTCCTGAGGGCTGCAGGAGTCTGCACCCCTCACTAGAGGGTCCCAAGTGAATTGTGTTTAATATCTGTGTGTGCGGTGCCACCATTCCTCCAAACATCTAGGCCAGACCGGGAGGCACATGCCCCACAATATATGAGAGTAAACATGTGATACTTGTCTTTCTACTTCTGGCTTGTTTCACTTAACATGATGATCTCCAGTTCCATCCATTTCTCTGAAAAGACTTCTACTTCTCCATCTTCTCTCTCCTCCTTTCTTCTTCTTCTTCCCCATCCTCTGCTTCTTCCTCCTCCTGTCCTCTTCCTTCGTGACATCCTTCCACTCCTCTTCTTTTTTCAGCACTGAGAGGTTAAACCTAGGGACTCAAGCATGTTGGACAAGTGCTCTACCATTAAGCTCCACTCCCAGCCCCTTCCTATTTTTTTATTTTGATATAGGATCTTGCTAAGTTGTGCAGGTTGTCTCTGCCTCAAACTCACAAAAATCCTCCTGTCTCAGCCTCCTGAATTGCTGGGGTTGCAGGTATGTACCTTGACATCTGGTAATTGGTAATTTCATTCTACTTTATCACTAAATAATACTCCTGTGTGTGTGTGTGTGTGTGTGTGTGTGTCACTTTCTTTATCTACTCATGTGTTAACGAGCACCTAGGCTTATTCCATCTGTTGGCTACTGAGAATAATGGCATGGTAAACATGAGTATGCAGGTATCTCTATGGTAAATTGACTTTGATTATTTTGGGAATATATCCATAAGTGTTATATTTGATTATACAGTAATTCTGTTTTCGGTTCTTTTTGAGGAATCTCCACCCTGACTTCCATAGTGGCTGTAGTTTACATTGATATCAACATTATATGATTCCTTTTCCCACACAAATTTATGTAATGCTTCATGAATTTGTATAGGGGCCATGCTAATCTTGTCTGTATTATTCCAATTTCAGTATATGTGCTGCTGACATTAGTACATATTTTATAGTTTTACAATGATTATATAATAATTGGTAAGAATAAAATAGTTTGGGAGCAGGAGCACATGACTATAATCCCAGCAACTCAGGAGGCAGAGGCAGGAGGATAAGTTCAAGGCCAGAGGCAGCTTGAATAACTTAGTAAGACCCTGTCTCAAGAAAATAAAAATAAAAAGGGGGATAGAGGTGTAGTTCAGTGGTAGAGCATTTGCAATATATGTGTGAGACCTTGGGTTCAACCTCTCAGTATCCTCTTCACACACACACACAAAAATAAGACATTATTTCTAATGCTTTCATTATCTTGCAAGTGAAGTACTTTTACAAATATGGAAATAGAGATTAAGTCACTTGCCCATGGCCATGGCATGCCTATTAAGGCAAAAATTGGAAGTAAAGCTAAAAATGAAGTAGTAAAAACATGGAGTTGGATAGACCTGTTTCAACATAGAATATAGTCATTCTTCATGAATACAATGGTAATACTTGGTAAAATAAAAATTGAAAATATAGCCCATTCTTATAATTTTCCAAATGCCCTAATAATGTCCTTGATGGTTATATTTTTATTTATTAAAGATTTCTATGTTCATTTAAATTCTATTATCTCTTAGTTTCCTTTTCTTTTTTATTTTATTTATCTCCCTTTATAAGTAAATGATGATGGGTAATCAGGATTGGAGTAATACAGCATTGGATTTTTCTATTATGTATCCATTATAGGAATTTTGGCAACATTTTCATCAACCCACAATGTTTATGGAGCATTATGGCTAATATGTAGTAAAACTCAAATGCATATTCTGGTTATACTCCCTGATTTTTCCATTGTACTCATGAAGTTGTGTTGTTTACATTGAGATTATCCTCTCCCACTTTATCCCTCTACATTGACTATCCTCTCCATCCTACCTTCCACAGTCTTCACTTCTCTCTGCTAGTACCCTCCCTCCTTCTTTCTACTGTTTATATTGTCCCTTGTTTACTAAGTTTAATTGTGCATTTTTGTATATCAACTTATGTATAGGATTTTTTTTCCTTTAAGTAAGATTCAGCTCCCATATATGAGTGAGAACATATGGTATTTCTGTTTCTGAGCTTGTGTTTGTTCACTTAAGATGATCCTCTCCAGTTCCATCCATTTTACTTCAAATGGCATTATTTCATTTTTTTATTGCTGAGTAGTATTCCATTGTGTATATGTACCATATTTTTTATACATTCTCCTGTTGATGGTTGGTTCCCTATCCTTGGTTGGTTCCCTATCCTTGCTATTGTGAAAAGTGCTGCATTGAATATGGAGATGCAGGTGTCTGAGGTATGATGACTTGTCTCCTTTTGGGTACATTCCCAGTAGTGGTATAGATGGGTCATAGGGCAGTTCTAATTTTAATCTCCATATTGATTTCCAAAAATTTTGGAAATTGTACTAAATTTAAAAGTGAGAGAAGCAGTTATTTTTGTCAACCATCACTCCTTGACTTATCTTGAAAGGAACCAAAGTCTTTAGGGGAGTGACTGACCAACCCTATAGCTCAGGCATTGTTGGGGTCAAGAATTAATCTCTGATAAGTTCATGTATAGTTTAGACATAGCCCTGAAAACCAGGACATTGACTCCAGGAGTATCCCAATATGTTGTGCCATTTTATTTCTAACCTCATTCCTTAGCCTTCCTGCTTTGATGATATTATGTCTTTTTTTTAACTTCAAAATACATTCTTCAGCATATTGACCAATGGTGACTGTGTGATATCTGTAAGTTTTAAAAGGATTCTCTGTCCTCTTAAGTTGGTGGAAAAATCTAAGTTTTCCATTTTGTTTTGTTTTTCACATTTGTTCAATGTAGTATTTCTTAGAAGCCAGTTTCCTGTACTGTTGTGCATTATGACACTTAAAATGGGAGTGCATTTCTTAGCGTTTTCCAGACAGAATCTTTTTCTCCTGGAGCATCTTCTAGGATGAATATTCCCTCAATTTAATGAGGAAACACTGTCTTCCACATAACTATCTCTAGTTAACAATCCCCCAGCCTGTTTCTGGGTTCTGAAGGGTGACTAAGGCTTACAATTACAACATGCCTGATTATTTCTGATATCTTACAGCTCATGCCTTCTCCATGCTTCAGTAAGAAATATTGCAGCACCAGCCAGGTGACAGAAAACAGGTATTAACTGTGGTCAGTAAGGAGCATGAGTCAGAGCCCACCGTACACAATACAAGAGAAGAGCTGGAACTCATCTTTCTGGGGGGAGAGAACTCAGATGTGGGGAAAGAGAGGGAACCCACTCAGTTACTTATGTCTGTAGTAGATAGAGTGGCCATTGTCCTACTCTGTTGAGGACTGCCTCAGTTTAATCCTGTTGTCCCAGCAAAATTATAATTTCATAACTACCTTGGAAAATACTTACATCCTGTGACTAAAGCATAGGTTTGCCTTCTTTAGTTGCAGAAGATAATATACTTTTCAAAATGTTTTGTTCACACTACAACCAACAGTCTCATAATTGAGAGAGATTATCTAATTTTCTACTCAATTTCTTATACTTGAAAGGGATGCTAGGAGGATCCTTAGAAAAGTGCTACTATTTCATAAATAGGTACAAGGAAAGAAGCACCTCTTGTTCCTTGTCCAGACCTCACTATGTCTATATGGAATGCCTGGGACTTTGACAACCATCTTGGGCACTTCCTATATGCAACATCCATTTCTGAAAGAGCTCCCAATTCCATAAACTTCAGATCCATAAAACTTGGATCTGTCATATGCTCACTTCTCTAATTTAAGTCATGGAGTCTATACATTCTCTCTCTCTTTCTCTCTCTCGGTTATATGTCAAGTCTACCCACTTCTCCAACCCCAATGCTACCATCTTGGTTCATACTGCCAGGTTATTTCATATCATCATTCCAGCAGAGTTCTCCCTGGTCTCCTTTCATTCTTTGATGTTTCTAAATTGTGTATCTCATCATATCACTTTCTTATTGAAATCCCACTCTACTTAGGATAAGACCAAATGCTCAACCTGGACCAGAACTCCTGGAGAATTTGGCCCTAATCTATCTCTATAGCTTCATATAGCTTCATGTCATCTCACTGCCCCATTCTCTCTTTGGGTTTATCATCTTTTAATGACTCAAGTTATTCTTGGAGACATTATTCTGCCAGAAGTGCTCTTCCTACATTTTTGTTGGTTAATTCTTTCCTATTCTTTTACAGCTCAGTTTACAAATCCCTTCCTCAATGAAGCCTTTGTGATCAATGTACCAGTTTATATCAGGACCTCTAATATTGGCTTCCACATGGCATTTATCACAAGGACAACAAATGCGCAATTAATTGTTATATTTCTCCCTAGATGGGATTATAAGCTCCACTAACATTTCTCATGTTAACTGCTATATCCCAAAAGATAAGGCCAATATTTGGTACAATAAGGTGGATCCTCAATAAATACTTGTGGGATATTTTGCTGAACCCTTGATTTATCTGCAAGGTCATGGTTTGATTTGGAAGTCAGAAACTAGAAAGCTAAATTCACCTTTCTCAAGCAACATGAATGAGTAGTGTTAATATTTCCTCCTAGGGATGCAGTATAGGAACCACCTCTTAGCATAGACTGTGAAGATAAATTGAGGTAGATTTTGATTCTGATTCTGTGACTTACTATCTGGGTGATATACTATGAATTATTTTTCTTTTATAAATCCCAATTTCCTTATCTGTATAATCAGAAGAGTAAGATTGGATATTTACTTATTCAGTGTGTAGTTATTAAACATGTTCTTCATTTATTGAGCACTCTGAAGGAGGCACAGGAAAGTTCCAGCCAATGCACTAGCCTAGGTTTAACCCTTCATACTAAAAAAAGAAGAAAGAAGAAAAAAGAGAAAGAAAAAGAGACAATCTCAAGATGTTTATTGCTTCTTTAGTATCTTTCCTGACTTAGCTATGTGGAAAGCTGAGGGGAAAAATATGTATTTTCTCTCTCGCTTTCTTTGCTTCTTGGCCACCATTAGATGAGAATCTTTCCTTCACCATGCCCTTCTATCATGATGTCTCTGCCTTATTTTAAGCCTAAAAGTAACATAGGCAGCCAAACATGGACTGAAACCTCTGAAATTGTGAGCCAAAATAAACCTTTCTTCCATTTTTTTTGTTATTTTGTCACAGAAAGGAAAAACTTACTAGCACAAGAAATAGAGAGAAAAGAGAAGAGAGTACAGAACAAATTGTCTCAGAAAAGCAGGATTTCTCACAAAGAAAGACAAAGGACCATGGGAAAATAAAAGGAAACCACAAACTCAAACTCAGGTGCTGACTTTCCCATTAAGACACATAAAATTGACAATGGCTGGCCTCCAGTGTAAGAGGGTGGATTTGAGGTAGCTTCCATGAGATGCAGTAAAGCAAAGGAGTAAGAATAATAAGCAGTAGACACTCTTCCAAAAAGAGAAAGACTAGAAAAGCACAGAAACCACAAAGGAGAT
Source organism: Pedetes capensis (assembly GCA_007922755.1). Classification (NCBI taxonomy): domain Eukaryota; kingdom Metazoa; phylum Chordata; class Mammalia; order Rodentia; family Pedetidae; genus Pedetes; species Pedetes capensis. The sequence goes on from VMDO01018008.1 coordinate 23,646, forward strand.
CATAGGATGTTTCAAGAATGGAGAAAACAGCTTAGCAGCAAGAGGGAGTGAGAAGGACACATCTTCAGCTACTGTGGCTTCCCAGTGATAGAGGGGAACTGGAACCCTCCCCCAAATATGTAAGATGGACAGCCCTACAGACAGGACAAGCTTTTACTGTTCTTGAGGCCCTTAGATCCATTTAGGGGATTTGGTGAGTGTCAGCAATGGAGAAGAGATTCATTTTGCTATGCTCTGTATCTCAGAGGGCTGTGATTGGAGGCCATCTTGAGAGGGAACCTAGTGTCTTAGATTAAGCTACAATAGCCACCCCCCCAAAAAGAGAAAGATATATAACTACCAGTGAGAGAGACTGGGAGTAATCTGCCACAACCCTATGGTACAATACAGCTATAGCAAGCAGTTATAGTGAGGGGAAAGGTGGGCTGATATGCTGAGAGGTTAAGGCATCAGGAGGCTTGGGAAAGGTAGATAGATGATGCTAAGGCTAGACACAACCCTTGGGAGAGGAAACAACTCCATCTCTTGAGGGGAACTTTGCAGACTGACAATTCTGAGCTGAAGTCAGATAAAAGACTCCTGCCTCCACCTAACAGAGTAGAAGCCACGGAAAGAAGCTGCTTCTGCACTTTTTTTTTCCTTCCTGCTGTGCTAAGGCTTTGCATTGGGCAAGTGCTATACCACCATGCAGTACCCTCAGTTGCTATTCTTGCTTTGAGATGGGATATTGTTGAATTGTGCAGATTATCTCTGTACTGGAGCTCAAGATCCTCCTCCCTCACATTCCCAAGATACTAGGATTGCAGGGGAGCAGCACAGTATTTGACTCTTCTTTTATGGTTTTTTCTCTTTTTCTTTTCTTTACTCTTTTCACTGTTAATTTTTGTAATGTAATGTTAATCCTTTTTCTTTTTTAATTTTCAAAATATTTTGCTGCTTGCATGTTTATCTTTTTCTATTTATTATGTTTTTATTATCATTTTTATTATTTTCTTAAATTATTATATCCAGCCAAATTTAAGAAAGGAATAACTTCTGCTTTTTATTTCTTATTGTTCTGCGTATGTCTACCTGGTTTTGTTATACACTTTTTCTTTATTGTACAATAAGGTTTCTTCCTTCTTTCCTTCCTTCCTTTCTTTCCTTCTTTCTTTCTTAAATATTTTGCTCTTTTCCCTACATCCTCCTATCATTCATTTTCTTTCCAGATCTTTCTCCTTTCTCTTGCTTGGCCCTTGCTACTTTCTTCTTTCTTCCTTCTTCCCTTCTCTTCCCTCCTTCCTATTTATTTCAGTTAATTACTAGTCTTACCTTCACCTTAAATATTTTATAACTTCATAGATTACTCTATACTAATGTTGCCATTTTCTGTTCTATGGGTATTGGTAATATAGTGTTCTTGTTGTTGTTAGGTGCCATGAGTCGGTATCAGACTGATAGCAATCCTCTGTACAACAGGCAAAACACTACTGTCAATGCTTCTCAGCCGTTCATAGGGTTTTCAATGGCAGATTGATATGTTTTGGGAGTGGGTTGTTGGGTAAGTCTCCCAAGCCTACAGCACCTGGTATTCCCAGCCAGTCTCCTGTCCAAGTACTAACCAGGCCTGACCCTGCTTAGTTTATGAGATCTGATGGGATCAGATGCCACAGGGCTATGGCTGCAGGTTGATAGTATAGTAGTTGGCTTTAACTGATTTTAAGTGTATTTCTATATCTGATTAGGTGGGTATTGCACCAGTTACAGTGGTTTGCCTTCTCCTCTGGGAGTGGTACTGAAAAATGAGACCTCAAGAGAAAACTGCTCACTGAGACTTTCAAATAAAATGAGAAGACATAGCTAGCTCTACAGATTCCCAAATCACAAATCAGAGACACTATAAATGCGAAAAAGTAAGGCAATTTATCTCCTCCAATATAGCCTAATTTTTTAACTACTGAATTCGAAGATACTGAAATGGCTGAAATGTCAGACACAGAATTCAAAAGGCTTCAATTGTAAAAGTGATCAATTACTTCAAAGGAGACACAAACAAGCTGATGAATGAAGGAAGAAATCAATACAGAACCTAGGTCAGAAAATCATGAATGTAGAAGACAATGCCAGCAAAATGCATAAGAAATCCAAAAAGGAAGTTGCGATTTAAAAAAATAAATAAAAAATGTTGTAAATGTAGAACTCAATAAATCTAATAAAAACACAATGGAAAGCATCACTGTTAATTAGATCAACAAAAGATAGACTATCAGGTTGAGGAAATACTACCTTTGGATATCAACAATGAAAAAATATTTAAAGAACATGACCACAACTTCCAAGAATTCTGGGACATGATCAAGAGACCAAATCTAAGAAACCAGGGTGCAAAAGAAGGAGCTGACATAAAAACTAAAGACATAAAAAACCTATTTAATAAAATTATAGCATTAAACTTCCCAAATTTGGGGAAAGAAATGTATACCCAACCCCAAGAGGAATTTAGAACACTGAACAGACATGACCAGAGAACAATCTCCCCATGACAAACTATAATTAAAATGCCAAGATGATAGAACAAAGAAACAATATTAAAAGCTATAAGACAAAAACACCAACTCACTTACAGAGGCAAACTCAGCAGAATAACATCAGATCTCTCAGCCAGACACTAAAATCCAGGAAAGCATGGAATGGTATATTTTAAGCCCTGAAATTAAGTAACTGCCGACTAAGATTATTATATCCGGCCAAGTTATCACTTAAAATAAATGGAGAAATAAAGACCTTCCAAGACAAACATACAGTAAAGCAATTCATGACCACCAAGCCAGTATTGGAGAAGGTACTTAAAGGAATCCTATGTACAGAGAGAAAGATAGTCTCAATCATGAGAGTACAGGAAAGAATAAATTTCATGAGAGGAACAGATGAACTAAACAGAAATAGTAAGGAATCAGTCATGCCTAACTGAAAAAAACAGCAAACCCCAAATGTGAGTAGGGGAGGAAGAAAAAAACAAAAAGTATGTGAATCAATCAGGAAAACACCCAAAACAATACGAAGAATCAGCAAACCTCTCTCAATAATAACCCTAAATAAAAATGGTCTTAACTCTCTAATTAAAAGACATATATTAGCACATGGGATTACAAAACAAGATTCAACAATTTTTTACCTGCAAAAAGCACATCTCACTGGTAAGGACACTCACAGACTGAAAGTGAAAGTCTAGATATACCAAGCAAGTGGAAGTGGAAAAAAAATAGACAAAGTAGACTTCAAGTTAAAATTAGAAGAGAAAAAGATGGTCACTACATATTAATAAAAGATACAATTGATCAAGAAGATATAACAATTGTAAATATATATGCACCAAACATATGTGCACCCAACTTTATAAAAAAAACACTACTGGACATAAAGGGACAAATAAGTCCAGAAACAATAATAGTAGGTCACTTTAATAGCCTACTGTCATTAATACGTAGAACATTTAGACAAAAAAATCAACAAAGAAAGAGCAGAGTTAAACATTACAATAGATCAAATGGACTTAATAGACATCTATAGAATATTTCAACCAAAAGCTAGAGAATACACATTTTTCTCAGCAGCCCATGCAACTTTCTCTAAAATAGATCACATTTTAGGCCATGATAAAATTTTAACAAGTACAGGAAAATCAAAATAATTTTGTGTATCTTATCAGACCATAATGTAATAAAAGAAGAAATCAACAACAACAAAAAAGAAATTACAGAAATTACACAAATACATGGAGATTGATTAGTACACTCTTAAATGAGCAAGGAATCCTTGAAGAAATCAGAGAGGAAATAAAAAAATTCTTAGAATCAAGTGAAAATTAAAATACACCCTTTTAGAATCTTTGGTATACAACAAAGGTGGTCCTAAGAGGGAAATTTAAATCTATGTGTGCCTACATTAAAACAGCAGAGAAGACTCAAATAAATAACTTGATGATGCATCTGAAAATCTTAGAAAACAAAAACAAGCAAATCCAAAAATCAATAGGGGAAAGAAATGATAAAGATCAAGGCAGAAATTAACAAAATGGAGACCGAAAGAATAATAAAAAGAATTGACTTATCAAAGAATTGGTTCTTTGAAAAGATAAAGATCAACACAACTCTTAGCCAAACTCACCACAAGAGACAGTTCCTGTTGTTGTTAGGTTCCATCTAGTTGGTGTCCAACTCATAGCAACCCTACATACAACAGGTGAAACACTATGGTCAGTGCTTCTCTGCTATTCATAGGGTTTTCAATGGATGATTATTTTGGGAGGGGGTTGCTGGGTCCTTCTCCTTAGCCTGCAGCACATGGTGTTCCCAGGTGGTCTCCCATCCAAGTACTAACCAGGCCTGACCCTACTTAGTTTCCAAGATGGTATTGGATGCCACAGTGGTACATATGCAGGCAAAAAAGAGAGAGAAGATTCAAATTAATAAAATTAGGGATGAAAGCAGCACATTACAACAGATGCCAATGAAATTCAGAGACTCATTAGGGAATATGTTGAAAAAAATTGTATTTCAAAAAACTAGAAATGCCACAATGAAAAGCATGTCAGAATGAATCACATTAAGGTATACATTAAAAATTTCCAATAAAAAGTAAATAAATAAAAATAAAAATAATAAAAAACTAGAAAACTTAGATAAGATGGATAAATTCCTAGACATATATATGACTTACTAAAAATAAATTATGATGATATAGACTGCTTAAACAGATCTATAATAAGCAGTGAGATTGAAACATAATAAAGAATCTTCCAACAAAGAAAATCCTAGAACTGGATGGATTTTTATAAGATCTTTAAAGAATAATTAACACCAATGTTCCTCAAACTATTCCACAAATAGAAATGCAAAGAATGCTGCCAAAATCATTCTATGAAGCAAGTATTACCATCATACCAAAACCAGATATGGGTACAATAAAAAAAGGAAAACTATAGAACAAATTCCCTGATAAATATCGATACAAAAATCCTTAATAAAATACTTGCAAATTGATATCAACAACACATTAAAAGGATCATACCCTATGATCAAATTAGTTTCATTCCAGAGGTAAAAGTATAGTTCAGTATACCCAAGACAATAAATGTAATGCAGCACATAATTATATTCTGAAACAGAAATGACATGATTATCTCACTAGATGTAGAAAAGGTCTCCGACAAAGTCCAACATCCTTTTATGATGAAAGCCTTGAAGCAACTAGGAATTGGAGGAACATACCTCAGTACAATAAAGACAATATATGAAACACCTACAGCCAACATCATAGTAAGTGGAGAAAAGCTGAAAGTATTCCTCTAAAATCAAGAATGAGACAAGGGTCAGGCATGATGGCACATGCCTGTAATCCCAGCGGCTCAGGAGGTGGAGGCAGGAGGATTGCAAGTTTGAGACCAGAGGCAGTCTGCATAATTTAGCAAGACCCCATCTCAAAAAGTAAAAAAAAAAAAAAAAAAAAAAAAAAAGAATGAGACAAGGGTGTCTACTATCTCCACTGCTATTCAATATATGGTTTTAACATTAGTCATAGCAATAAGACAAGAGAAAGAAATAAAAGGGATTCAGATAGGAAAGGGAGAAGTCAAATTATCCCTATTTGCAGATGATATGATTCTATACTTGAAAGACTGCAAAAGATTCTATGAGAAAACTCTTATAAGTGATAAATTCTTTCAGTAAAGTAACAGGATACAAAATCAATATACAAAAATCAATAGTTTTTCTATATATTAACAATGACTAAGCTGAGAAAGAAATCAGGAAAATGATCCCATTCAGGATAGCTTCAAAAGAATAAAATACCTACTAAATAATCTAACCAAGGAGGTGAAAATTTTAAAACACTGAATAAAGAAATCAAAGACACTTGAAGATGGAAAGACCTTCCATGCTCATGGATTGGAAGAATTAATATTGTGAAAATGGCTATTTTACCAAAAGCAATCTGCAGATTTAATGCAATCCCAATCAAAACTCCAATGATATGTTTCAAAGAAATAGAAAAAAAATCTTAAAATTCATATGGAAAATAAAAAATTCCAAATCACTGAAGCAATTCTGAGCAAAGAAAACAATGGAAGGGCCATCACAATACCTGATTTCAAATTATACTACATAGCCATAGTAACAAAAACTGCATGATACTGGCACAAAAATAGACATGTAGACCAATGGAACAAAATAGAGGATCCAGAAATAAATCTATGCAGCTATAGCTACTGGTTGTTTGACAAAGGTGCCAAGAATGTTAAGTTGGATACAAGACACCCTGTTCAACAAACGGTGCTGGGAAAACTGGATATCCTCATGTAGAAGATCGAACCTAGATCCCTCTCTTTCACCTTGTACAAAAACTAGTTCAAAAGTCTGTTCAGATCAAAGACCTTAATTTAAGACCTGAAACTTTGAATCTGCTAGAGGAAAATATAGGGAAAACACTTTAAGACATAGACATAGGCAAGGACTTTCTGAATAGGACTGCAAAAGCACAGGTAACAATAGTAAGAATTGAAAAATGGGCATGCCTGAGACTAAAACACTTTTGCACAGCAAAGGACACAATGATCAGAGTGAAAAAATGGCCTACAGAATTGGGAAAAAAAATCTTTGCCAGCTATCCATTAAATGGGGGATTAATATCTAGAATATATAGAGTTCAAAAAATTAAATTCCAAAAAGCAAAGTATCCAATCAAAAAATGGGCAAACGAACTGAACAGAGTTATCAAAAGAAGAAAGACAAATGACTAACAATCATACGAGAAAATGTTCCACATCCTTAACAACCATGGAAATACAAATCAAAATTACATTGAGATACCATCTCACCCCAGGCCAAAAGGTAAGCATCAAAAAAAAAAAAATGCTTGGGAGAATGCAGGAGGAAAAGAACCCTTGTACCTGGCTAGTAAAAATGCATGTTGGTGCAGCCACCATAGAACTGAGTATGGAAGTTCTTCAAAATACTAAAATTAGAACTACCATATGATCCATCTATACTATTCCTGGGTATAGACTTCAAAGAATATATCAATATACCATACAGACATCTGCTCATCTACGTCTATTGTAGCACTATTCACAATAGCTAAGATATGGAATCAACCTAAGGTATCCATCAACAGGTAAATGGACAAGGAAAATGTGGTATATACACCATGGAGTTTTATTCATCCGTAAAGATAGATGAAATGTTGGCATTTGGTGGAAAATAGATGGAACTGAGATCATCATTTTAAGCTAAATAAGTCGGACCTCCCCCACAATCTGTCAGTTTGCTGTACTGTGGGGGCTTGCATGTACTATGAGGCTGAAAGCTATGCCACCAGTATCTCAGCTACCAGCAGGGTCACCCATAGTGGACAGGTTTCAGCTGAGATTGCAGACTAAGACAGACTAGGGAGTAGGACCTGGCAACCCACTTCTGAAATAACTAGCCATGGAAATCCCTATGAATAGCAGAGAAACACTGACAGATACAGTGCCAGAAAATGAGCCCCCAGGTTCGAAGGCATTCAAAAGACTAGTGAGGAAGACTTGTCTCCTCAAAGTAGAGTCTACCTTGATGATATAAAAGGAGTAAAGCCCCAGGGACTTCAACTTGCTGATGTGGTACAACTCAAAATGAGGAGAAACAACTGTAAAGATCCATTAATAATAGGAACATGGAATCCACATAGTACGAATCTAGGAAAATTAGAAATAATTAAAAGGGAAATGAGGCACATAAACATTGATTTTCTAGGCATCAGTGAGCTAAAATGGACAAGCATTGGCCATTTTGAGTCAGATAATCATATGGTCTACCTTGGTTAGGAATTACAGGCTAAAGAGAAATGGTGGTGTAGTCATCATCAAAAAAGACATCTCAAGATCTGTCCTGAAATACAATGCTGTCAGTGATGGTATAATGCCCATACATGTACAAGGAAGACTAGTTAATATGACTATTATTCAAACTTAGGCACCCACCACTAAGGCCACAAAAGAAGATATGGAGGATTTCTACCAGCTTCTGCAATCTGAAATAGATCTAACATACATTTAGGACATAATGATAATTACTGATGACTGGAATGCAAAAGTTGCAAACAGAGAAGGCTGAGTAGTTGGAAATTATTGCCTTGGCAACAAAAACGATGCTAGAGGTCACATGGTAGAATTTTTTTCAGACCAATGAGGTTTTCATAGCAAATACATTTTTTCACCAACATAAATGGTGACTATACACATGGACTTTACCAGATGGAACATACAGGAACCAAATCAACTACATTTGTGGAAAGAAACAATGGAAAACTTAATATCAAATGTCAGAATGAGACCAGGTACTGATTGTGGATCAGAACATCAACTGCACATATGCAAGTTCAAACTGACACTGAAAAAAATTAGAACAAGTATACAAGAGCCAAGGTATGACCTTGAGTATATCCCGCCTGAGTTCAGAGACAACCTCAAGAACAGGTTTAATGCATTAGACACAAATGATACAACACCAGATGAGTTGTGACATGACATAAAGGATACCATTTAAGAAGACAGCAAAGGTTATTAAAAAGACAAGGAGAAATGGAAAGACCAAATTGTATGTCAAAAGAGATGTGCTAACTTGCCCTTGAACATTGAGCAGCTAAAGTAAAAGGAAGACATGATGAAGTTAAGGAACTAAAGAGAAGATTTCAAAAGGCAGCTTGAGAAGACAAAAAAAAAAAAATTATAATGACCTGTGCAAAGAGCTGGAGGCAGAAAAACAAAAGGGAAGAACATGCTTTGTGTTTCTCAAGCTTATGGAAGTGAAGAAACATTTCAAGCATCCAGTGGCAATAGTGAAAGATTCTACAGGGAGAATATTAAATGATGCAGGAAATATCAAAAGAAGATGGAAGGAATACACAGAGTCATTATACAAAAAAGAATTGGTAGATGACCAACCACTTCAAGAGGTTGTATATGAAGAGGAACCAATGGTATTGAAGGATGAAATGGAAGCTGCCTTGAAAGAACTGGCAAAACATAAGGCTCCAGGAATTGATGGAATACCAATAGAGATGTGTCAAGAAACAGATGCAGCACTGGAGGTGTTAAAACATTTATGTTAACAGCTACCTGGCCAACTGACTCTAAGAGATCCAGATTTGTGCCTATTCTCAAAAAAGGGATCCAACTGAATGTGGAAACTATAGGACAAAATCACCCACAAGCAAAATTTTACTACAGATCATTCAAGAGCAACTGTAGCAGTATATAGACAGGGAATTGCTGGAAAATTAAGCTGGTTTCAAAAGAGGGCGGGGAGCCAGGGACATCATTGTTGATGTCAGGTGGATATTAGCCAAAAGCAGAGAATATCAGAAAGATGTGTATGTTTTATTGACTATGCAAAGGCATTTGACTGTGTGGATCATAACCAATTATGGATAACATTTCAGAAAATGAGGATACCAGAGCACCTAATTGTACTCATAAGGAATCTTTACATGAACCAGGAGGCAGTTGTTTGAATAGAGCAAGGAAACACTTCTTGGTTTAAAGTTGAGAAAGGTGTGCATCAGGACTGTATACTTTCACCATATCTCTTCAATTTACATTCTGAGCAAATAATCCAAGAAGCTGAACTTTATGAGGAAGAACATGGTCAGGAATGAAGACTTATTAACAACCTGCATTATGCAGATGACACAACTCTGCTTGCTGAAAGTGAAGAGGGTTTAAAACATTTACTGATGAAAATCAAAGATCATAGCCTTCAGTATGGGTTGCGACTAAACATCAACAAAACAAAAATCTTTCCAACTGGGTCAATATGGAACTCCATAATAAATGGAGAAAAGATCAAGGTTTTCCTTAATTTTGCTTTGCTTGGCTCTATAATCAACATCCATGGAAGCAGCAGTCAAGAAATCAAAAGACGCATTGCTCTGGGAAAAGCTGTGGCAAAAGATATCTTTAGAGTATTGAAAAGTAAAGATGTCACATTGAAGATGAAGGTGTGCCTGACTCATGCCATGGTATTTTCAGTCATATCATATGGTTGTGAAAGCTGGGTATTGAATAAGGGAGACAGGAAAAGAATTAATGCTTTTTAATTATGGTGGTGGAGACGTCTATTAAATATACCGTGGACTGTCAAAACAATCAACAGATATGTCCTAGAAGAAGTGCAACCTTGGAATTGCTCCTTGGAAGCAACGATGGCCAGACTATGTCTTACATACTTTGGACATGTACTGAGGAGAGACCAATCCCTGGAGAAAGACATCATGTTTTGGAGGGTGACAGGTCAGCAAAAAAAAAAAGGAAAACCCTCCACCAGATGGATTGACACAGTGTCTGTAATAATGGGCTTAAACATAAATAAGATAATGTGCCTGGCACAGAATCAGGAAGTGTTTCAATCTGCTGTACACAGTGTTGCTATGAGTTGGACTGGATGGCACCTAACAACAACAACAAAAAATTACTAATAAAAAATTACTGGGGAAATTGTGTTTATACATGAAGAGAACTTCCATATTCAAAGATCTGTGAAAATCTTTCAGGTTCTTTCATTCTATTGTCACCTTCAATCTTTTATTTCCAATGCCTTCCTTGTCCATTGCAGCTGAAGTTAAACTGCCTCTCTGTTACTGTCTTTTATTTTCATTGTCCTAGTCAGAACTCCTCATTGCAAATCACAGATTAATTCCCAATTTAAGAAAAATAGGATTTATTAATACAGTAGGAATCTTGTTAGAGTTTTAAGGAAGGCTAGAATCCCAGACTTAAAATGCTAAGCACTGGGAATAAAGTACACAAGAAGAAAGCCCACACACTCGTGGGGAAATGTGTTAGTGGAAACACACAACACTACTGCTTAACTCTGATCAGACCTGGATCAGACCTAGGCATCAGGGACAGCAGTACCAAGACCCCAGAATAACCAGAGCCCCTCTGCCACTGTACTTGTCATACTACTGATCTCTCTGTGACCTCATCCTATTGTTGCTCCTTTTGTCATCCATACCTTGTAGGGGTCACAATACAGGGGAGAGTTAGATCACATGCCTGTACTTCAAGCAGCCAGCAATTCCTATGTCTTTTGTGTCATACTTTGACAAGAAAGACTCAAAATAAGAAAAACTATCAAGACATGAAAGAGTATTTTCAAATGATGAGGGGCAGCCACAGGTGCACACTGTACCCATATATACCTGGACTATTCAGACAGATACAGACAGTATAGTCAGCCACAGAGAAGGCTCTAGACAGCATGCTCTTTCTATCATCTTGATCCTACAGAGTAGAAGATGGAAGTCTTTTCTTTTTTTCTCCTTTATTTATAAATGTCAGTGGGATACAGAGTAGTAAGATATTTGCTATTTTCACTATGTGACTGTTAACATCACATTTGGTTACACTTTCATTGACTTGCATATTTTACAGGACCACATGATTAATATGTAATAAAAATCATATGCAATAATGGCTTATATTCTTACTGATTTTTCCCTTTTCCTATTTTCCTCATGTATTCATATAGTTGCATCATATATTTTGAGATTATCGTCTCTCTCTTCACCCACTATTTCCCCTCCCCTTCAGTCCTAAGTTATTTCAGCCCAGGATGCTCTATATTATACCTTTCCTATGTCAAAATGTCCAGAACAGAGGAACTACTCATGAGTATATAATTTTTTTCTTGGATGTCCTTTTCTAAAAGACTTCCTTGTTTTTCTGAAATGACTCCGCATTATATGGTCCCAAATACGTTTTGCTGTTTTCTCACTTGTCATATCAGCAATAGTGAGATAAAGAAAGGGGGAAAACACTTTGAATCTAAAAAGAAAAAACCTGTATTTGGACTGGAAAACATATAGTTCAGGCAGACATTGCTTTGATGCTATGGAAACTTATCTTTACCAAGTATATTTGAGTGGTTGGAAATTATCCAATTTTGAGTGAAGTGGAACAGGTTTTCTACATAATATGCTCAATCTTAATGTTTTTACACATGTTTTATACCAATTTCATATGCTAAATGGAATGGCAAATCCTGCTGCCCACACTCAGGATAGGCAAAACATGAACTATTTCAGGAAAAACAACCAGTTCAAGAAGATAGCACAGTAAGCCAAGGTTTGCTGGAATACTTGAGATTTCTCAGTCAGGCTTCCTTCACCTACTCATATAGTTGGAAACATAATCTGTTAAATTCCTTCCATCAATAATTCAGAGAATAATACTCTCTCTTCTCCAAAAATTCAGATTTTATCCATATAAAATCTCATGCTCCATGTCCAGAACAAACAGCCTCATAGAAGAGAAAACTGCCTTCAAGCATTACAATCCCATTCTTGGATGTGAAGTGATTTATAAGTCTGTCTTCGAAGGAAATACCTACTTTTATTCCCCATGGAAATGTCCACAGGCCTGCAATGCAATCCAAGACATTAAGCAATTTTCTGAAAGTGCTACACCTTAGTGACAGAGGAAACCTGAATGTTCTTGAAAATGACAAATGGCTACAAAATTAAGGGTTTTACCAGAATGAGAGAGTTCTATTGCATTTGTCTACCTATTTTGGCAGAGAAAAATAACACAATGTTAAAGAACCTAAGATATTTCTTGTCTTACCCTGTGCCTCACACAAAGAGCCTATTATCTATTATAAACAGTCCCTTGGTGCCCTCAGCCATCTCATTCTCAGCTAAGTAGAAATGATCCTGAAGCCTTAATTGCTTTTCATAGGTCACCATCCTTGTCATTCTGTGCTCTTTAAGGAGCAAAACACTGTGTTACATATAATGTAATCAGCTGTCTGGGGCTCAGCTTTTCCTTGTAAGACAATCTGCCTGTCAAATTGAGAGAAAGTATTATAGCAGAAAGATATGCATGCCTGAATTCAAGAAGTTAAAGATTCTTTCATGAGGAAGAAAGCAAATAAAATGGAAGATCAGCTCAAAAGAGGTAGCAATGCATGTCCTAATTAGAGATGTCCTTTCCTAATTATGCATGGACATCATGTTAAATAAACTCAAAATGAAATGTTAAAGCCAATGAGGAAAGGAGTGCTACAGTTTAGCTTGGGAGCTTGACTGTGAAGAACAAAGAGAAGGATAAATTCATGAGCTGAAAGCTAGGTTTCAGTAATGCCTGCTAACTGGAATTAGCTAAGAGATTATAGATGGCATCAGGCAGTGTCTGCATTCTTGTTTTCCAGAGCTGGGCTTAGACAAAGGTCATAAAGACATCTGTGAGGCTCTCTTCCATTGGGTTAAGTATAACTTGGTATAGGAGACATCCAGGAGCAGATCTTCTAAGAAGATACAGCAGGTACTCTCTTCAGTCTGTGCTGATGGTGGCTAGGCTCAGAGTGTCCATAAAGCCAGGAAAAGGGGTCACAGAAGATAAAGGAAATAGAGTGCTGGCAATGTGCAGCCTCAAGAAAGGCAGAAATCTGGCAGACTTCAGTCAGGAAGCGTGAGGGGGACCCAGCAGGGTTTATTGCTTCTGAAGACACAGTGGCAGAATTTGAATTTGGTTACTCCCTTGCCCTGATGTCAGACTTGCTAATCCTCTGCCCAAGTTCATGGGATCCACATTTACGACCACTTCATGGTAGATTCTGGTCTTTTAGGAGTGTCCAGGTATTTCCTTGGTTTAGTTGAGTTCATCTTCCCAAAGTGCTCTTCCTGCAGGTCCTCACAGCTTCTGAGAACATCTACCATGGTACCTATTAGCTAGAAAAGCCAACTCTGACTAAGGCCTGGTAAAATTCTGAAGGTCATAGCATAACTTGTTATTAGATGCCATCAAGTCAGATCTGACTCTTAGAGACCCTGTGTACAACAGAATGAAGCACTACCCAACACTGTGCCATGCACATGATCTTTTTATGTTTGAGCCCATTGTTGCAGCTCACTGTGTTTCTTCTCATTTTGAGTAGTACCACATCAGCAAATGGAGGTCCTAGGGGTTTTCCTCTATTCCTTTTGTTAAGGTTAACTCTACTTTGAGGAAGCAACTCTTCCCCAGTTTTTTCTTGAATACCTTCCAGCCCAGGGGTGCTCATTTTCTGGCACTCTATTTGACAGTGCTTCTGTGTTATTCATAGGGTTTTCAATGGCTAATTGTTTCAGGAGTAGGCTGCTGGGTCCTTCTCCCTAGTCTGTCTTAGTCTGGAAGCTCAGCTGAAGCCAGTCCACCATGGGTGGTCCTGCTTGTATCTGAAGTACTAGTTGCATAGTGTTTGGTATCACAGCAACATGTAAGCTCCTATAGTACAACTTATGCATTATCAAATTACCGTGCAACAGAGAAAATAAAAAACTGAAGAATAAATCTCTCAGGAAAGGTTATCCTAAAAGAAGTTCAAGAGGCTGAGGTAAAATCAGGGAACACTGAATGAGGTAAAACCAAGGAACACTGAAGGAGCCATGTCATATTTAATAAACAGTGTATTGTAGCAGTCAAACAAACCTGGGCTCTACTAGTATTATGTTTATGCAAACCATCTCTGCATAATATCAATTTTTAATGAAAGTTAGTTTTAAAAGTTTAATCAAGTACTGTTTACTGGAAGAAAAAATTAGAAAGTGAACTAGAGTAGTTTATATCATTGATTTAAACAGGCAGCCAGGTAACTGCCTTCATATTAGAATAAAAAGTGCCTTTTGTAGTCTCCATACACCTTTATGTCAATTACAAATCCTGCCATTTGGTTCTTTTTTTTCTTTTGTTTGTCTTTGTTTTTATACCATTTCCAGCTATAGATCTGGCATGTTCTTTAAGCCTCGTATAGACTTTCCATCTAGGCTCATGACCAAATTTTCTTTCAATGAATGTTATAATCTATTCGTACTTTCAACCAACAGATATTCATTGAGCACCAATAGGCAATGAGAACCAAATGCCCAGAATGGTTGCTTCCTTCCTATAATTTACAGCTCAACAAGTGAAAGACATACAGAAGTTCTTGGTGGAAGCTATTGGAAAAGAAGTGCTGTTTATACCTTGAGAGTCCAGTCACCTTATAAAATACTTCACCCTTTGGTCACTGGCTACAAATGTGTCTGGAAGAGGGAAGGAAGGAGTGAAGGAGGGAGAAAGAGAGAAAGCATGCTATCAGAAAATAAACTAAATGTGAATATGTTAAGCCTCTCCCCTCTATCTCATTGACATTTGACAACCATCCAGGCAGATCTTTCCTCCTTCTCAGTCTGCCACAGGATTAGCACAGTATCTGTAGGAGGTGGGGAGTTTATTGAACAGCTGTATTAATGATGACCTTCCTGGAAACTTTGCCAAAACCTCCGACGTCTCCCACCCTTGGTGCAATCATGCTTTATCAGTTTTTCTACATAACAACCTATGGAAATGAGCCAACCATGGAAAAATGACTCCATTTACTTAGCGCTGAGCTACAGATGGCCTGATGAACACTGAGCTAATGGAAAACTAACACATGCTAGCCCAGGTCAACAGCTGTTTCCACTGTAACTGTGGCCTGCAGGACACAGGTATATTTCATGGGCCCTTGTGTAGACTGCCATCTGCTCAGTGGAAGTCCTTCATTTCCCTTAAATAGAAAGACAAAAACCAGGAATTGGAGGTGTGAGTGAGTGTATTGACTTATTTTAGTTCTACATAGTAAAAGAGTCCTCCAGTTTGATTTACATCATGAGCAGGTAGATCTTTGTTTTGTTGGAAATTTTTAATGTACAACTTAATGTGTTTCACTCTGACATGTATTTCATTGTGACATTTCCATATATGCATTTCATTGTACATTTCATGGATAAGTTCCCCCTTACCCTCTTGAGTACTTCCTCCCTCCATCCCACCCCCCTACCAAGGGCTTCTCTTCGATTTACATGTCTTTTTGTGGGAATATTTTTCTATATATCCTTAGATCCCAATTATGTTTAAGGTCCAAACTTTTTCTGTAGTGATCTATCTTTTTACATTGTCAGTAATTTACATGAATTTTATAGCCCATTTGTATTATTAACATTCTTTGGTATTATTTTTATAATTATTTCCCAAACTATTAAGGTTGGGCTGTTTACCTTGAGGTTGCCCTCTCTCTCATTCTTCACTCTTTCTTGTTCTTCCTCTCTCTTCTTTCTTCTCCCATCATTTCTTCCTTTTGCTAGATCCCTCCCTCATTTTTTCCACTCCCTAAATTGTCCCTTCTCCACTAAGTTGACTTTAGCTTTTTATTATGTTCTGATTTCTGTATAGGATTTTTTCCTTCTTTTAATTTAGATTCAGCTCCCATATATGAGCAAGAACATGTGGTATTTCTCTTTTTGGGCTTGTGTTCGTTCACTTAAGATAATTTTCTCTAATTCCATCCATTTTGCTGTAAATGACATTATTTCATTTTTTGATTGCTGAGTAGTATTCCATTGTGTGTATGTACCATAGTTTTTTTGTCCATTCTTCTGTTGATAGGCACTTTGGTTGATTCCATATCCTTGCTATTATGAAAAGTGCTGCATTGAACATGGGGATGCAGGTATCTCTGTGGGATGATGACTCATCTTCCTTTGGGTATATTCCCAATAGTGTTATAACTGGATCATATGGTATATCTAATTTTAGTTTTTTAAGATACCTCTATAATGATTTCCAAAGTGGTTAGACTAATTTACAGCTCCACCAGCAGTGTAAGAGGGTTCCCTTTTCTCCACAACCGCACCAGCATTTGTTGTTACTTGTTTTATTGATCTTGGCCAGTCTTACTGGTGTAAGGTGGAATCTCAGAGTTGCTTTAATTTGCATTTCCCTAATGGCTAGGGATATTGAGCATTTTTTCATGTGTTTCATGAGGCTTTATGGGCCTCTTCATTTGAGAACTGTGTGTTCAGTTCATTTGCTTATTTATGTATTGGGTTATTTGTTTCCTTGGGTATTTTTTTCTTGAGTTCTTTATGAATTCTGGTAATTAGACCTCTGTCCAATGTATAGGATTTGAAGATTTTTTCCCATTCAGTGGGGATTTCCTTGACTCTGTGAATTGTTTCCTTTGCTGTACAGAAGCTTTTTAATTTCATGTAATCCCACTTATCAATTCTTGTTGCAATTTCTTGAGTAATTTGAGTCCCCTTGAGGAAATACTTTCCTATGCCTATATGTTATAGCATATTGCCTATCCCTTCTTCCATTAATTTTAAGGTTTCTGGTTTTATGTTGAGATCTTTTATCCATTTTGAGTTCACTCTTGTGCATATTGAAAGATGCAGGTCCATTTTCACATTTCTGCAAGCGGATATCCATGTTTCCCAGTACCAATTATTGAAAAGGCTATCCTTTTTCCAATTTACTTGCTTTGCTCCTTTGTCAAAAATCAGATGGCTATAGGTTTGTTGAGATATTTCTAGATCTTCTATTCTGTTCCACTGGTCTTCATGAACAGGTAGATCTTTGTGAGAGCATCTCAAGCCTTGTCACAGCTCTTCTTTGAGGAAAACTGGTATGATATTGCTTTCTTCTGTTTTGCTTGCAGATTTGTTCCTGAGGGATGCTCATAACCACACCACATTAAACATCTCTGGAATCATAGATGTATTTTGTAGTCAAAGTAATCAGAATGGGCACTTACAATCCAAACTCTGCCATGTCTCCACTCTAAGAATGAAGAAGGTGGGGATGAAGCAACAGCATCATTGATTGTGAGGCCTACCCTTTATGTGAATCAATGTCCCCTTCCCTATGAAGGTTTGTATTCTGTGCATTGGGTGTTGACGCCATTGTGGGGATGAGGATTAAAGGACCAGTCTGGCCCTAAAGGGATGTCTGCAGCTCCATATACTCACTTTAATGGAAAAGAGATCATATTGCCCGTTGCCCTCAGTTTGGGGCTTTTAGCTGAAACTGTAAGAAAATTAGGCCAATTCCATGTGATAACTTAGTAGATGTATGTTTGTTGCCTTTCTCACTCCCCAAAATAGTTACCAGTCTATTGCAGTCACTGTTTTATTCTCAGGGCCTCTAATATGCCTGGTACATACAAGACACTAGTCCTGGTTCTACTACTGCCTAACAGCATGACCATGGGCAAGTCAGCAACTGAATTTCTCTGGGCTTGCATTTCCCCATGTACTATTTACTAGATTACTTTTATACAATAAATTGTATATCTTATAAAATATATTCAATACTTCGTATAATCAGTTCCACATCACAAGAAAAATGATAATAATCTTTAGCCATTGAGACTCTTTTTTTATGTAGTGGGCACTACAAGAAATTGGATATCTTCCAGTCAGTTGGCCAAGTAGCTGCTTTCCAAATCTGTTGGCATAAACATGTTAATACCTCCAGTGCTGCATCTGTTTGTTGAAACATCTCTATTGGTATCCCATCAATTCCTGGAGCCTTCTGTTTTGCCAGTTCTTTCAAGGCAGCTTCCACTTCGTCATTCAACACCATTGGTTCCTCTTCATATGCAACCTCTTAGAATGGTTAGTCTTCTACCAATTCTTTCTTGTATAATGACTCTGTGTATTCCTTCCATCTTCTTTTGATGTTTCCTGCATCATTTAATATTTTCCCTGTAGAATCTTTCACTACTGCCACTCGAGGCTTGAATTTTTTCTTCATTTCCTTAAGCTTGAGAAACACAGAGCATGTTCTTCCCTTTTGGTTTTCTGCCTCCAGCTCCTTGCAAATGTCATTAAAATATTTGTTTTTCTCTTCATGAGCGGCCTTCTGAAATCTTCTGTTTAGTTCCTTATTCCCAAAAAAGGGGATCCAACTGAACGTGCAAACTATTGGACAATATCATTAATATCGCACACCAGCAAAATTCTACTAAAGATCATTCAGAAGCAACTGCAGCAGTATATAGACAGGGAATTACCAGAAAATCAAGTGGGATTCAGAAGAGGGTGGGGATCCATGGACATTATTGCAGATATCAGGTGGATATTAGCTGAAAGCAGAAAATATCAGAAAGATGTCTATCTATGTTTTACTGACTATGCAAAAGCATTGGATTGTGTGGATCATAACAAATTATGGATAACACTTTGGAAAATGGGAATACCAGAACACCTAATTGTGCTCATGAGAAATCTGTACATGAACCAGGAGGCAGTTGTTCAAATAGAACAAGGAAACACTGTGTGGCTTAAAGTTGAGAAAGGTATGAGTCAGGGCTATATACTTTCACCCTATCTCTTCAATTTATACACTGAGCAAATAATCTGAGAAGCTGGATTTATGAGGAAGAACGCGGCATCAAGATTGGAGGAAGACTCATTAACAACATGCGTTATGCAGATGACACAACTCTGCTTGCTGAAAGTGAAGAGGATTTAAAACATTTACTGATGAAGATCAAAGATCATAGCCTTCAATATGGGTTATGCCTAAACATCAGCAAAACAAAAATTCTTACAACTGGGTCAGCACGCAACTTCACAATAAATGGAGAAAAGATTGAGGCTGTCCAAGATTTTACTTTGCTTGGCTCTATAATCAACACCCGTGGAAGCAGCAGTCAAAAAATCCAAAGACGCATTGCTCTAGGAAAAGCTGTGGCAAAAGATCTCTTTAGAGTATTGAAAAGCAAAGATGTCACATTGAAGACGAAGGTGCGTCTGACTCATGCCATGGTATTTTCAGTGGCATCATATGGTTGTGAA
>VMDO01018009.1:0-43351 GCA_007922755.1 Pedetes capensis
AAGAAATCCAAAGACGCATTGCTCTAGGAAAAGCTGTGGCAAAAGATCTCTTTAGAGTATTGAAAAGCAAAGATGTCACATTGAAGACGAAGGTGCGTCTGACTCATGCCATGGTATTTTCAGTGGCATCATATGGTTGTGAAAGCTGGACATTGAACAAGAGAGACAGAAAAAGAACTGATGCTTTTGAATTGTGGTGTTGGAGACGTCTATTGAATATACCATGGACTGCCAAAAGAACCAACTGATCTGTCCTAGAAGAGGTACAACCAGAGTGCTCCTTGGAAGCAAAAATGGCCAGCCTGCATCTTACATATTTCGGACATGTAGTCAGGAGAGAACAATCCCTGGAGAAGGACATCATGGTTGGGAGAGTGGCAGGTCAATGCAAAAGAGGAAAACCCTCCACCAGATGGATTGACACAGTGTCTCCAACAATGGGCTTAACCATAAATAAGATTGTTTGCCTGGCACAGAATCAGCAAGTGTTTCAATCTGCTGTACATAGGGTCGCTATGAGTCGGACTTGACTCGACGGCACCTAACAACAACAACAAAGTAGCATCTGGCTTTAACCAACTTTTGAGTAGTTTTATCAGGGCCCTGCTTCCCTTCACATGTCATCAAATGTATGCAAATGGCCAATGGAGGCCCTAGGCCTGCATCTGAAGCTCCTCTTCCCAGCCAGAAACCTTTTATTACAGCTTTAGTTAGAGTTTGTCTTAGTTTGGCTTGTTTGTACATGGCTAAACCAATTGCTCAATGATATGGTATACAAGACTTTTTGATTGGTGCCATTGAGTTGAGTTTGACTCCTATCAACCTTATGTACAACAGAATGAAGCATTCCCTGATACTGTGCCATACACACAATTTCTTTTGTGTTTAAGTCCATTGTGGCAGCCACCAGATCAGTTCATCTAGTTGAGGGTCTTCCCTTTTTTTGTTGACCCTCTACTCTCCCAAACATGATGTCCTTCACCAGGGATTAGTTCTTCCTGAAAACATATCCAAAATACATAAGACACAGTCTAGCCATCTTTGCTTGTAAGGAGCACTTTGGTTGTATTTCTTCTGGGATGGATTTATTGGTTCTTTCGGCAGTCCATGGTATATTCAATATTGATCTCCAGCACCACAATTCAAAAGTATCAATTGTTTTCCTGTTTCCCTCAGTCAGTGTCCAGCTTTCCCAACCATGGCAGCTAAAAATGCCATGGCATGAATCAGGACACCTTTGTCTTCAATGTGACATCTCTTACTTTTTAACACTTTAAAAGAGACCTTTTGCAACATCTTTTCCCAGTGCAATGCATCTTTTGATTTCTTGACTGTTGATTCCATGGGTGTTGATTGTTGAACAAAATCTTGGACAACCTCAATTTTTACTCCATTTATTATGAAGTTGCTTACTGACTCAATTGCAAGGACTTCTGTTTCCTTGATGTTGAGGTGAAATCCGTACTGAAGGCTGTGTTCTTCAATCTCCTTTAGTAAATGTTTCAAATCCTCTTCAGTTCACCAAGCAAAGTAGTACCATCTGCATAAGGCAGGTTGTTACTGAGTCTTCTTCCAACCCCATTGCCATGTTCTTCTCACTCCAGCTTTGCAGATATTTGCTCAACATAGAGATTGCAGAGATACAGGGAAAGGATACAGCCCAGACTGATACCCTTCCTGACTTTAAACCAAGTAGTGGTTCCTTGCTATATTTGAATGACTGCCTCCTGGTTCATGTACAGATTCCCCATAAGTACAATTATGTGCTCTGGCATTCCCATTCTTTGCAATGTTATCTATAATTTGCTGTGATCCACACAGTCAAATGCCTTTACATAGTCATTAAAACATAGGCATAATTCAGGTATTCTCTGCTTTCAGCTGATATCTATTTGACATCAACAATAATGTCCCTGGTTCCATGCCCTCTTCTTCATCCAGCTTGATTTTCCTACAGTTCTCTCTCAATATACTGCTGTAGTCACTTTTTTTTTTTTTGGCAGTACTAGAGGTTGCACCTAGGGCCTTGTGCTTGCATGCTCTGCAAGTGCTGGACCAATGACCTGCACCCCCAGCCCATTTTTTTTTAACTTTTTGAGACAGGGTCTCGCTAAGTTATGCAGACTACCTCTGATCTTGAACTTGCAATCCTCCCGCCTCCACCTCCCGAGCCGCTGGGATTACAGGCGTGCACCACTGCACCTACCCTGCAGTGACTTTTGAATTATCTTTGTAAAATTTTACTTGCATGAGATATTAATGTTATATTTTGATAGTTTCTGCATTCAATAGGATTCCCTTTAGTCAGTTGGCCAGGGAACTGTTTTCCAAATCTCTTGGCATAAACAAGTGAGTACTCCAGTGCTGCATCTGTTTGTTGAAGTAGCTCAATTGGTGTTCCATCAATTCCTGGAGACTTGTGTTTCACCAATGCCTTCAAGGCGGCTTCTACTTCTTCCTTCAGTACCATTGGTCCTTGATTATATGAAACCTCTTGAAATGGTTGATCATCTTCCAATTCCTTTTGGTATAATGACTGTGTATTCCTTCCATCTTCTTTTGATGTTTCCTGTAATTTTTAACATTTTCCCTGTAGAATCCTTTGCTATTGCCACTGGAGACTTGAGATTTTCTTCAATTCCTTAAGCTTGAGTAAAGCAGAGCATGTTTTTTCCTTTTGGTTTTCTATCTCCAGCTCTTTGCCTATGTTATTACAATACTTGATTTTTTTCTTATTGAGCTGCCCTTTGAAATCTTCTGTTTAGTTCTTTAACTTTGTCATGTATTCTTTTATCTGCTGGACATTCAGGGGCAAGTTTCAGAGTATTTTGACATGTAATTGGGTTTTTTCTTTTTTCCTCTTTTTAATAACCTATTGCTTTCCTCATGAATGATGTCTTTGATGTCATGCCACAACTCATCTGGTCTTCAATCATTATTGTTTAAAGTGTCAAATCTGTTCTTGAGATGGTCTCTGAATTCAGATGCTAGATACTCTGGTCATATATTGGCTCTCATACACTTGTTTTAATTTTCTTCAGTTTCAATTTGAACTTCCATATGAGCAGTTGATGGTCTGATCCACAATCGGCACTTGGTCTTGTTCTGACTTCTGATATTGAGGTTTTCCATCATCTCTTTCCACAAATGTAGTCAATTTTGTTCCTGTATGTTCCATTTGGTGAATTCCATGAGTATAGTACCTGTTTATATTAGTGAAAAAATGTATTTGCAGTGAAAATTTCATTGGTCTGACAAAATTCTATTATGCAATCTCCAGCATCATTTCCATCATCAATGCCATGTTTTTCAACTACTGAGTCTTCTTCTTTGTTTCCAATATTTGCCTTCCAATTACCAGTAACTACCAGTGCATTTTAATTGCATGTTCAATCTATTTCAGATTGCAGAGCTGGTAAAAATCTTCCCTTTCTTCATTTTTGGCTTGAGTGGTGGGTGTGTAAATTTTAATACTCATATTAACTGACCTTTGTAGGAGTATGGCTATTATTCTGTCACTGACAGCATTGTACTTCAGGATATATTTTGAGATGTCATTTTGATAATGAATGCAACCCGATTTCTCTTTAAGATGTCAATCATTCCTGGCACGGCACACCATATGATTATCTGATTCAAAATGGCCAATACCTATCCATTTTAGGTCACTGATGTCCAGACTGTCAATGTTTATGTATTCCATTTCCGTTTTGATGATTTCTAATTTTCATAAATTCATGCTACATACATTCTTTGTTACAATTATTAATGGATGCTTACAGTTGTTTCTTGCCTGCAGCTGTAGCCCTGTGGCATCTGATCCCATCAGATCTCGGAAGCTAAGCAGGGTCGGGCCTGGTTAGTACCTGGATGGGAGACTGCCTGGGAACACCGGAAGCTGTAGGCTTGGGAGAAGGACCTGGCAACCCCCTCCCAAAAATCAATCTGCCATTGAAAACCCTATGAACAGCAGAGAAGCACTGACAATAGTGTTTCCCCTGTTGTACTCAGGGTCGCTATGAGTTGGATACCAACTCAACGGCACCTAACAACAACAACAACAACAGTTGTTTCTTATCATTTTGAATTGTACCACATCAGCAAATGGAAGTCCCTTGGGTTTTACTCCATTCCCATCATTAAGGTCATCTCTACTTTGAGAAAGCAACTCTTCCTCAGTCATCTTTTGAGTGCCTTCCAGCCTAGGGGGCTCATTTTCTGGCACTATATTTGACAATGTTTCTCTTCTGTTCATATTGTTTTTAATGGCTAAGTTTTTTGTTTTTTTTTTTTTTGAATGAGCTGCCAGGTCCTTCTTCCTAGTCTGTCTTGGTCTGGAAGCTCTGCTGAAAGCTGTCCACCATGGTGACTTTGCTGGTATCTCTAATACTAGTGGCATAGCTTTGAGCATCACAGCAACATAGAAGCCCCCATAGCACAACAAGCTGACAGACAAGACTAGATACATTGAAGTCTTGAGCCCACCCCTGAGACAAGGAAAGGCTGTGTACTCCTACCCTTTGGTCTGACCAAATAGAATAAGAAATAGCTTGTTACACATAGAAAAGAATGATGATACAAGATGAAATAGGAAGAGGTCCCTGAATGCAAAAACCAGAATGTGTCCACAGCAGTTAACACAGCACAGGTCCTTCCAATGTATTTGCACTTTGAAACAGCAAAATTCTTATTCTACCAACTTAAAGTGTGCTGGTAAATATTGGAAACAACTAGAAGGCTAGATGAAAATGTCCTGATTTTTACCATTTGCCAAATTTGTGGTGTAAATATTCTGACCTGGCCAATTTCAGTCTGCCAAACTCATATCACATGGAGCTAGAAGAGACAGGCATTATGCCACACATATCACTGCACAGTATTTTTACCACACAGATGCAGTTTATATGTATCTGAAGAACATACAACATAGATACCAGGAAGATATAGTAAAATAATTAGAAAATAATAAGATTTGAGTGTATATACATTTGATTTTCACATAATGTCGGTAACTGTAAGTTTATATCATTTACTTTTAAAATAGTGATTCTGGTAGCTCATTCTCCTTGCCTTGTTGTTGTTGTTAGGTGCCGTTGAGTCAGTATCCGACTCATAGCGATGAGTCTGTACAACAGGGGAAATACTATTGTCAGTGCTTCTCTGCTGTTCATAGGGTTTTCAATGGCAGATTGATTTTTGGGAGGGGGTTGCCAGGTCCTTCTCCCAAAGTTTATATCATTTACTTTTAAAATAATGATTCTGGTAGCTCATTCTCCTTGCCTAGCTCCTCTTATTTCATATCCATAGTTTTTCAGTCATTTCCTAGTTTAGATAGTTTACATATTTACCTGCATGCATATAGGTAATTTTGATTATCCAAGTTGTGTTTTTGATAGGACAAAGTGCTTTTCCTTCTTTTCTATTTTTATATACTAAGAGTTCTTTTCTTAACTCACAACAACTCCTTTTTTGGCTACTAGTAAGTATTTGTTTTTGTTGTTGTTAGATGCTGTTGAGTCAGGTCTGACTCATAGCAACCCTATGTACAACAGATCAAAGCACTACCTTATACTGTGCATGTCCAGCACTATTGTCAGTGCTTCTCTGCTATTCATAGAGTTTTCAATGGCTAATTGTTTCAGGAGTGGGCTGCTGTGTCCCTTTCCTAAACCTACCGCACTTGGTATTCCCAGTAGGTCTCCTATCCAAGGACTAATCAGTCCGACCCTGCTTAGCTTCCAAGATCAGGCAGGATCAGACTCCAGGGTGGTATGACTGGAGACAATTAGTAAGTTTAGGTACACTGAAAGATGAAAGAAATTTTATGATCACTGAATTAATTTCTTTTAGATAAACTTTATAAAACATTTCCACAGAGGGTAGATCAAACACAATTTGCATCCCATTAAATGAATAAAATATAGCATTAGAAGAACAAAAAATATTAAAGTCACATTGCCAGTTAAAACCAGGAACCCATATAGCTATGGCAATAAAATAAGAATCAAAGCAACTTACTGTGGAACCACTGTTTCCAATTGAAGGAAATGATATGCACAAGTTCAAAGACTTGCTAACAAACAGCTCTTGTCTATTTTTCAGGGAAGAGGCCAGAATGAGGTCAGAAAGATTTCATTTTGTGTTTTGATCCACCTCTGAGACAAGATGGTCAATGAATTCTTACAGCCCAGATAGATAGAATTGGAGTACTCAAAGAAAAACTGAAAGTACTCTGAAAAATAAGAGCTTGTATTGCTAAGTGATTTATTTCTGATTAATACTTTTTGTGATCCAGAGTGTGTAAATTTATAAATTTATAAATTTTATAAATCATGATCTCACTCTGGGAGTCAAGTGCTATTGTCTGGAATATTCTCTGAGCAGTAGAATAATGCCACAGGCAACAGAAATATGCTCTTTAATTAATTTTCACTGGGTTTATTTTTGATTACACAGACCAGTACTTAATCCAATTTTCCTCCAAGTTATGTAGGTTTGGCTTTCCCTAATGTTCTGTTTATAGCTGCTTAGTGTGTTGCTTGGAAAATGATGATGAAGTTATAAAGATAGCTCAGTGACTTCATCCAAGGGGGAAAGAAATAAGGCAGTGGCTCAGGAATTAGAAAATACCTTAGAAAGCAGATGCCCTCTTAAGAATGGGTAACAATGGCAACCCCATGAAACAAGCTGCCTTCTTCTCACAAGGAAGCAATTGGCTTGATGTGTTCAAATGAATTCCTGTGCTTCACAAGTATGCGTAATAAGTGCTCTTTATTTCTGAAGCTCCCTCAATCTGCATTTAAAACTCCTGATGGTTAACAAGTCTTTTCATGAGAGAATGATCTGCTCTCAGTGTTCTGCCAAAATCTAGTTTAAGATACTGTAGGACAGAGGGCCAGGCCAAACCATGAAATCCACGAAGGCAATGAGGCCACCCTACTGACCTCATGAGAAACAGCACATTAGCCCTTTACCCCCAGAGAGGATATTATGGTTCTGCCACATGCATATGGAAGCATGTTGTGATTTTCTTTTGAGATTAATCACAGTTTATCAGCATATACACAAAATAATTCTTTGTGCTGACTTGTGAAAGTAATGTATTGATCCATTTTCGTAGGTAAATAAATATCTACTTGTTGTTTGGATTTTACATGTTAGCCAAATAATCACCTTAACCAAAATTGACATTGTAAGCCATCAAAGTAAGTTTCATTGCTTCCAAAATCCACTAAGTAGGATCCTTGCGGGAATTCAGAGCATGCCTAGATCACAATTTCTGTGCCTCTTATATAAACACTTTAAAAATGGTAACTGATAATGAAATTGTACTCAGTAACTCTGAATATGTTTATGTTAAGCCCACGTAAGAATTTTACAGAATATCACCTAATGAGATCTGGACCAGAGTCTTCTGCATGAAAAGCTTATGAAAATCTTAAACCCAAGCTTTTTCTTGCTACACTGCCAAAATGTCAGAACATGTGTCTGAAAAGTAAGTTGCTATATCTAATGATTACAATTTCTTTCTCTACAGACAATCTGAGAAATAGTTGCGGCCCCACAATATGAAAAAGTGAGTTCAAAATTGATATCCAATTTCCAAATCCTGAATGTATGAAGATGAAACACCCAGAGTTTTCTAACTGAAGTTTATAACTTATAATTTAATAGCTTTTGATGTATCCAAACATATACAGAAAGTCAGAAAGATGAAGTAAAGTGAGAGCAGGAAGACAAGAACCTCTGGTATGATGGGCTCAGTCCACACAGAGGATAATAGTCCTCATGGCATGCTCTCCCTTCTTACAAGAGCCAGGTCAGACTGGACATGGCCAACTTTAAACAGAATTCAATGAAAAGCAAATAAGATATAAAACCAGAGCACATGTTATAAACACAAAACTATTAAAAAGACTGACCTTGGCTTACTTCATTTAGCATAATGTCCTCAGGCTTATCCATGTTGTCACAAATGACAGCATTTCCTTCCTTTTTAAAAGCTGAGTAGAATAGATATAGATTGCATAGATATAGAAATAGATACTGATATAGACATAAGTAGTATGTGTGCTAAAAAATATAATGATTTTTAAGTCAATTAAAAAATTATTACTTATGAAAGAAGACTTCCAAAAATGCTCCAGAAAGCAGCAAGAATGATGAGGTAAGTGTGTTTGAAACCAGTGGGAATATCTGGAAGGGGATTAATGGCAATGTGTCTTTTACTATAATACATTTTTTTCTTTAAAAAAAAAAGTCCTGATGGTTTGTTAAATCTTAATTCTGGGCTGTAAGAAAGTGGTGGGATGATAGGGTATTGTAAAAAGGAAAAGATGGTTATTTTTGAGAACAAAATCCATCCTGATATATCACCTTACATCCTTTTTAAAAGAATGTTTCTGGATGAAAGCTCTTTTTTATTTCTCAGCTCTGAATGATGAAATGTTGAACAAAATTCCACTGAAGTCTGCAGAGGCAGTTCTGGAAGCGCAGTGAGGTTGAGGAAGTGGTGCCTCTTGCCAGCTTTAGATTCTGATGAGCTCAGAGCTGGACTTAGTGGTCTCTAGGCAACAAAAGGGTGCAACCAGGACAAAGCAAGGGAAGAAGAGGGACCATGTAAGGAAAGAGCATGAGGCTGTCATTTGATAAAGGATTGCATACTTTGTGAATTCAAGGGCAAGTATGAAGGTCTGAGCACAGTGGAGGAAGCAGGGAGACAGGCTGCAGAGGCGAGTGTAAGCAGTTGGCCCGAGATGGACCCTTGAAATCAGCTCTGTAATCTCATTTTCCCTTCTCTCAGGGCTCAGAAACCAGTAGTCAAATGGCCTTGTATCTTTCTTTCTCCTCCTTTCTGGCTCAGATTAGCTTAAGGTGTCTAGGCTGAAGAGGTCTCCTACCCTAGGTCCCAGATCTGCCAGATACCAGGAATTAGGGAGCTAACATGTGCACATCAGGAGGCCATTTGTACAGGGATAGGGTCTGGCTCTGTCATAGGAAGACATAACAATGGGACCAGATGCTGAGATCAGGCCTTCACATTTGTGAAAAATTGGCTTCAGGTTTGGGCGTAGGTTCAATGTGTTAAAATTTAGAGGTCTTGGGTTTGGTTTGGGTTCAGGTTTAAAATTTTAATCCTAAATTTAATTAAAAAAAATTTTAAACAGCTACTTATGCAACAATAACAAAACATTAAAAGCTGAACCCAACCCCAATTTTTTACTGGGTTTGAGTTCAGTTTTGAGTTCAGAAACGTTTTTTTAAGGCTTGAACTGGGGAACATAAAAATTTTCTATCAATAATCTGTATTGCATGTATTCAAGTTATATAACATTTTGTCATTCAAAATATTTATGTATGTGTATGACATATAAACCTATGAAACTGGACATCCCTATGGAAAAAAAAAAAAGCTTGAACTGGGACAGGCTCAGGGTTCCGGTTTGCATTCAGTTTGAAGTGCTGCTATCTGCACATCAGATTTAAACCTGAACCTGAACCAACCTTGAACCCTTTGAATTTTAACATATTGAATCTGCACCCAAACTTGAACTCAAATTTTTGTGGGTTTGAAGCCCTGATTGAGATACTGGAATGGATGAACCTAGATGAGGTGGGTTCCACAGTGAAGTCCTTTGTGACACCTTCATGGGGGTGATGACTTGACTATAACCAGGCCTGAGAGGCTTAATGATAATAGGAAGCAATTAAGCAGGAATTTTTCATAAATTAATAGGGGAAATCCCAGAGCACTAGCAGCACAAAAATCCTTGTGACCTAATGGATTCCTTTCTCCACAGTGCTGAATTCACACAGATCTTCATGTGGGATTCTCTGAGGAAGAGGCAGGCATTGGGAACCACTGCCACTCACTGGTATCAGTTAATTCACTAATACTACAAAAATCTGTAAGCACCCACAGGGTACTAGGTGCTATTTTAGGCCAGGAAGTATAGTGATAAACAAAACAGGCAAAAAATCTCTGCCCTCTGAGATCTTCTAGCTGGCAGGGGAAGTAAGACAATAAACAAAAAAGTTAGTCTAGTTTGAAAATAAATAATTAGAACTGGTTTGGTCTGGGATACATGCACATGTGGTAAAGCCATAAAGAAGAGCAAGAGACTACTAACCATAAAATTGCTGATTTGGGGTAAACTGAAGTGAAAGCAAGGGTAGACCCATCTGGAAGGTCACTCTCAAGCTTCCTCAAGCACAGATTGGCCTTTGTCTTGTAGCCCCGCTCAAAAGCATTTCTGTTCTGTGCAGTGCTTAGGACCTTATCAGACCAGAGGACTGAGTTTGGATTTTGATAACTGAAAAAAATGTTCCTACTCAGACAATTTGTGTATAGAGGTTGGGAATAGATTAATGTCTCCAAATATCCCAATGGTCCAACCTCTGCCCAGGGTGTTGGTATTCATATACTTAGCCTGCCATAGCAAAATTTTGTAGATTTAGTGTCTTAAACAATGGAAATTTATTTTCTCGGTGTCCTGGAGTTTGTAAGTCCTAGATCAAGGTGCCAGATGATTAGTTTCCTAGTGAAGTCTCTCTTCCTGGTTTGTAGATGGCCACCTTCTTACTACATCCTCACACGGCCTTTCCTCTGTGGTGGAGAGAGAGAACAGTGGGAGGGATGAAGGGAGGGGAAAGAGGAAGGGGATGGGAGGGGAGGGGGGGCAGAGAGAGAGAGAGAGAGAGAGAGAGAGAGAGAGAGAGAGAGAGAGAGAGAGAGTTCGCATGCTAGGGAGCCCAGTGCAAGCATATATGCCCTGGTGTCTCTTCCTCTTCTTACAAGGACACCAGTTCTAAAGTATTAGGACAATATCCCTTAACCTTAATGCCTCCATAAAATCCCTAGCCCCAAATACATTCATTAATACTTCAACATATGAATTTTGGGAAGATACAGTTCAATTTACTATCCATGTTAGAGTATCTTGTCCCTGTGAAATATTCTGCCTATGTCCTGAGCACTTGTGCTTTTGCTACCTGTTCTCTGAGCACTTGCTTGAAATCTGACATGTGCTCTTGAGGTCATTGGAATGGTGTCTCAACAAATAGACAAGCTAAAGCTCCCATTTTGGTCATGTCACTTATACCTTCTTCCTTTTTTTTTTTTTTTAAGGAAAAAATATTCAACATTTTTATTTTTAATTTTGTTTTCCTAAATGTTCTTTACATTCACATTGGGATTACATTATTTTTAATTTTTTATTGGAAATTTTTAATGTACAACTTAACATGTTTCATTTTGACATGCATTTCATTGTGCCATTTCCATATATGCATTTCAGTGTACATTGCACAGAATAAGTACCCCCTTACCCTCTTGTGCACTTCCTCCCCCCCACCAAAGGCTTCTCTTCCACTTGCATGACTTTTTGTGGGAATATATTTTTTCTATATATGAAAATTTTTCAATCTGCTACTAAACTTTGAAATGAGAGCCTACATCTCCATATATAATTCCACTATAATTTTTGTTTACCATTATTTTTAGGAATGGTCCTAGCAGAGAATTGTTTCTGTCAAACTTATGCTCTCTTAATATGGTTATTTATTATTTTCTTTATTTTTATTTTGTATTAGACCATAATTATTCCAAATTAGATGAATCGTTTAAGTCTCTTAGTACTGCACCATGCCTGGCCTCTTTTATTTCTTTAGGTATTGGTTGGTTGGTTTCACTTCATAATGTCATAAACACTCATTAATCTACTACTCAGTTAAAAAGCAAAACAAAACTAGAAATGATGATAACTTACATATACCTTTGTGGTCCCCCTCTGCTACTGTTTTACATGCCCCCACTTATAGAAACCTCCATCCTATTAATGTTCTCCAGTTCCTTGTTCTCTTTTTATGCAAATTATTTTTGTATATTATGATATTTTATTCAATTTTTTAGTCTACTTCAGTATTTGGAGTGGCATTATTTCCCTATATGAAACTCCATGATATTTCATTATTATATGATACTTAGTTAATGTTTCCATTATTAAAAATTATACTTAATCCTTGTCATTCATGGAAAAATAAAAAATAAACTTATGAGCAGAAATTCTTTAAAATTAATAATATAAAGAATTTTTTATTACACACATTTTTCATTTTATTTTAATTAGTATACATTGTATTCAATGGCATTCCCATACTAGAGTTACTTTTACCATTAAAAATGAGTATTGAATTATCTTCTTAGATTTCCTTTTTTTCACTTAATATTATATTGCCCAAATTCTTTCATATTATTTTATGTCATTGGAGTTCTTTTATTTTGACTGCTATAAGATATTCTAGTATGTGAACATACTACTGTTTGTTCACTGGTCCCTTGACATGGAATCTTGGATTGTTTACATGTTTTATTTCCTTTCCTGTAAAATTGCTTCTCACAGTGGACATGAAATTTCCAGCCATATCACACTGGCATCCAATCTCATCAGATCTTGGAAACTAAGCAGAGCTGAGCCTGGTTAGTACTTGGATGGGAGACCGCCTGGGAATATTGGGTACTGTGGGCTTAGGAGAGGGACCCATCAGCTCACTCCTGAAACATCAAAAACTATGAATAGCAGAAAAACACTTAGTGCCTGGCATGGCACAGTATCGGGTGTGTTTCATTCTGTTGTACTATGAGTCAGTGGATGTGACTTGATGGCACCTAACAACAACAAAAAAATAAGCCGCCCAGCTTGTAGTATTTTCTTACAGCAGCCTGAGTAGACCAAGATAAATACCAAACTCCTTTCTTTCCTTTCCTTTCCTTTTCTTTTCTTTTCTCTTTTTCTTTTTCTTTCTTTTCTTTTCTTTTCTTTTCTTTTCTTGGTTTTCTCTTCCTTCCTTCCTTCCTTCCTTCCATCCCTTCCCTTCCTCCCTTCCTCCCTCCCTCCCTCCCTTCCTCCTTCCCTCCCTTCCTCTCTCCTTTCCTTCTTTTCTTCCTTCCTTCCTTCTCTTTTTCTTTCTTTTTATTTTTCTTTTTTTCAGTACTAAGGGCTTAAACCCAGGGCTTTGCACATGTTAGGCAAGCACTATACCCCTGAGCTGCACCTCCAGCCCATCTTTTACTTTTTATTTTGAGATAGGTTCTTGTTAAATTACTCAGGCTGCCTCTGGCCCTGAACCTGTAGTCCTCCTGCATCTGCCTCTGAAGTTGCCACAGGCCTGGCCTCAAACTGTATTCTAAGTGATTTACTTTGTATTCCCATCAACAGAGTAATAATGATCCTATGGAACCATAGTCTTCTAAGTACTTGGTACTCTTAAACTAATTTTTTTTCCATTTGAAAGAACATAACATATGGTCACATTGTATTCTTGATCTACTCTTCCTGCATCACTAATAAAGTTGAGAATTATTTCAAATATTTATTGTTCATATATATTTCCAAAATGAAATTCAAACCTTTCTACATTTCATATACAAAACTAACTTCAAATAACTTAAAAGCTTAAATGGAAAGAATGAGGGCTGGGGCTGTAGCTCAGTGGTGGAGCCCTGGGTTCATTCTCTACCATACAAAAGAAAATTAAATAAACAAACAAATACATTAGTAAAAAATTATGTTCAAGTTAGAATACATAAGTGAATATATTTTAGAATATGGTATAGGGAGGATTTCTTAAATAAGACACAGAAACTATGTAAGATATTGAGAAATTTGACCATACCAAAAATGAGATGTTTTATTCATCGAAAGACACATTCAAGACAGTGAAAAGACAAGTTAAGGAATGACTGGAAGAATTTATAGTAGATATCTTCAATAAAAGGTTAGTGTCAAAGTATTTTATGAACTTTTTAAGAAATTAAGAAGGACATTAAAACCCCAGCAGAAAAACAAGTAAAAGACATTGAGATGCATTTCTTTTACTTCTCTGTTTATATCAATTTTTTTTTGTAGTTCTGGTAATAGAACTCAGAGCCTTGTACACGCTAGGCAACTGAAATACCACTGAGCTACATACCCAGCCCCAATCTGTTTTTAAAATTAGATATAGTAAGGTGAAATGATTAGATATATGAATTTTTGAGTTAAGAAAAATTTTAGCTCAAATTCTTACCCTGACACTTATTAATTGTGCAATTTCTGGCAAGTTTTCTTAAACTTTCTAAGTTTCACTATTCTCAACTGTAAACTGTTATTGTGCCATTAACTGATGAATAGATAAACACAATATGGTATAACCACACAATGGAATATTATTCCACCATAAAAATGATGGAAATACTAACACATGCAACTTCATGGATGAACTTTGAAAAACATTATGCTAAATGAAAGAAGCCAGACATAAAAGGCTGCATGATTTGATTTATAAAAAATGTCCAAAATGGATAGAAATTTAACTAGTGGTTGCTATCGTTTGAATTTGTCCCCTCCAAAAATTATGTTGAAATGTAATCCCTCTTGTGGTGGTAGTAAGAGATGAGCCCTTTTGAAATATGTTTAGGTCATCTTGAGGGCTCTGCCCTCACAAGTGGATTAGTGCCTTATGAAGATCCCCTTTTGTTCTTCTGCTCTTGTTATCATGTGAGCACTTAGCAAAAAGGCCCATACCAGACACTTGATGCTAGTGCCTTGATCTTGGACTGCCAAACTCCAGAACTATAAGAAATAAATTTCTAATATTTGTAAATCATCTAGCCTGTGGTATTTTGTTGATGTATAGCTAATAGACTAAGACAGTGGTTACTGGGGGCCAAGGGCGTGACTGCTCATGGGTGTGGCGTAGCTTCTTGTGGTAATGAAAAATGTTCTGAAATTAGGTAGTGATGATGGTTGAACAATCTTGCAAATGTACTAAAACCACTGAATTGCGCCATTTAAACTGGTGAATTTCTGGTGTGTGATATATCTTTATTTATGTATTTATGTATTTGTCTATTTTTTGGCAGTAGTTGGAGGTTGAACCCAGGCCCTTGCACATACTTTGCAAGTGTTCTACCACTGGGCTGCATCCTCAGCCTATTTTTTATTTTTTAATTTTGAGTTAGGGTCTCACTAAGTTACTCAGCATGCCTCCGGCCTTGAATTTGCAATCTTCCTGCCTCCGCCTCCTGAATCACTGGGGTTACGGGTGTGTGCCACTATGCCCAGTTTATCCTAATTTTAAAAAAGAAAAACATGAGTGTTGAATGAAACAGCTCATTCAACTGTCTCAGCATATTTCCTGGCACATAAAAATACGGTAGATAGTTTTTAAAAATGCTCTTCTATTTTCTTTTGCCTCACTTTCTCCATATCTATAAACATCTCTCTTAGCATGTATGTTTTTTGACACATATTTCACATAGCATTCTTCTTGACATGACCTTCAAAAATAGAAGCAAAAGAATTATGGTAGCTATTTATATAAGTAATTGTTGTTGTTGTTGTTAGGTACTGTCGAGTCAGATCTGACTCATAGCGACACTATGTACAGCAAAATGAAACACTCCCCAATTCTGTGCCAGGCATACTGTCTTATTTATGTTTAAGCCCATTGTTGCAGACACTGTGCCAATTCATCTAGTTGAAGGATTTTTTTCCTTGACCTGACACTCTCCCAAACATGATGTCCTTCTCTGTGGATTGGTCCCTCCAGACTATATGTCCAAAATATGTAAGAGGCGGCCTAGCCACTTCCTGCTAAATGCTAGTTTGAACACTAGATATGTTCTAACATTTTTCTTGTTAGAGCCATGAAATGATCTTATGAGTTATCCCTATATTACATGATCTTATGTACAATGTACAATGTACAATGATCTTATGAGTTATCTTATGCGATCTTATGAGTTATCCCTATATTACATTGGCAAATGTAATATAATCTTCCCCCTCAAGAACAACCAACCAGGTGATCTGATCTGAGAATAAAACCAAGAATTTTTTTTACACTTCAAAATCCAATTTTTTTCTACAATACCACATTACAAAAGGTTATAAATCACTGTCGGGAAATGCCAAAGAATGTCAAAGAATATTATGAAGAAATTTACTCTCACCTAGTAATATGTTCATACCATTTAAAAATAAAGCTCCCTATAGAGCAACAGCTGGGATTTAGCTCAGTTGGTTGAGCGCTGTGCTGCAGTCTCTGAGGTCCTGAGTTCAATTCCCAGCACCACAAAAATGGGAGAAGGGCCTGGCAATCCACTCCCAAGGCAATCCTGAAACAGTCAGCCATTGAAAACCCTATGAGGGTCGCTATGAGTTGGATACCGATTTGATGGCACCTAACAACAACAACAACATAGAGCAACAGGATTTTTTTTCTTTAAACACTATAGACTTTATTTTATAAATAGATGTATGTTGCTGCTAATAGATTTTTTTCTCTGTAATTCTCCAAATGTCCTTTCATATACAGCACAAAAGATGGATTATTTTGTAGCATAGAAGAACCAAGTCAGCCATTTAAATGTCAATTCTGTGAATGTCACTTTAATCAAAGCATTTGAAATCCCCTTATCATGATTCTCCACAGCATTTCTCATAATTAGTAACAGCTCTGAGCCAGTATGGTGGTGCTAGAAAAATTTGTAATCAACTGCATGTAGCTGAAATGTCATCAATAAAAATATCAGGCTAAAATCATTTAGAAGTGTAGCCTTCTAGGAAGTTGGCTTCTATGAACAAACACCCATAGATGTTTTATTTTTACCACAGGCTTTATTTATCTGGTCTCCTCATAGCCCAAAGACTTTGAGCTAGGACTGAAGACATCACAAGAACAGTTTCTTTCATAAGATGAGTCCTCTCATCTGTGTACTGAATTTTCACAGGCACCTCTTCATCGGGAGTATTGTGCTTGATTGAGGTCAATGAGCTTTCAGAAGAAGCCCCAAAATGAAGCCAAAGGTGTTCAAATGGAAAGCAATGTTTCATCTTTTGACTGTAGTAAATGTCATATCACAAAGAACAGCCAGTATATCAATAGGGAGAGCACTTTTTCAAGTTTATCAGGAAGCTGGTATTGTGCATTGCTGGTATTGTGCTTCCTGCATAAAGGAAAAACTAAGGTACAGTGGTGCCATATGTGATGGACCCTATTATGATTGCCTTCCATGTACAATTTCATTCATTCAGGATCATTGCTTCTCTCTGAGAGGCAGGCAGTTGAATTTTAAAGCTGTTAAATGATTTACTGAAAGCTACATACCTAAGAGATGGAGTGGTCAAGATTAGAACTGACTTACATCTGACACCTCCCCAAATCTAGGCTGTTTTCATAACATTGCTGCCTCTCAGAGAAACCCATTGGCTAAACAAAGAATATTATGAACATAAGAATGACTTACTTGCTGGGCGTGGAGGCACATGCCTATAATCCCAGCGACTGGGGAGGCGGAGGCAGGAGGATCACAAGTTCAAGACCAGAGGCAGTCTGCATAACTTAGTGAGACCCTGTCTCAAAAAGTAAAAAAAAAAATGGGCTGGGGGTGCAGTTCAATGGTCCAGCACTTGCAGAGCATGCAAGTGTGAGGCCCTGGGATCAAACTCCAGTACAGAAAAAAGAAAAGAAAAGAAAAGAAAAGACTTACTTCTTTTATGTAATATACTCTAAATGATATTTTCCCTCACATGTCTATCAGCTTGTTGTGCTGGGGCAAGGGGCTTGTGTGTTGCTATGGTGCTGAAAGCTATGCCACTGGCATTTCAGGTATCACCCAGGCCACCCATGATGGACAAGTTTCAGCTGAGCTTTCAGACTAAGACAGGCTAGGGAGAAGGACTCAGCAGTCCGCTCCCAAAACAATTGTTTTTGTTGTTGTTAGGTTCCATTCAGTAGAGTCTGACTCAGAGCAACCCTCATAGGGTGTTCAATGGCTGATTGTTTCAGGATTTCTCCAGGAGTGGATTGCCATATCCTTCTCCCTTTTTTTTTTTTTTTTTTTTTTTTTTTTTTTTTTTTTTTTTGCAGTGCTGCAGATTGAACTCAGGTCCTCAGAGAGTGGAGAGTAATGCTCTACCAACTGAGCAAAACCCCAGCCCTTTAGGTGCCATCAAGTCTGGTCCCCTGAAACAGCCATTGAAAACCCTATTAATAGCAGAGGAGCATTGTCAAATATAGTGCTGGAAAATGAGCCCTCCAGACTGGAAGGCATTTTCTGTTCTGTTGGGTCATATGTTCACAGATGTAGGAGGCATATGTTGCTTTGTGATCTATATGTGCTAATCAGCCCTTCCCAAAGGTCCCCTCATAGTGAGGCATGTGAAAGGGAGGTCAGAGAAAACCTTAAGTCCTCCAGCTTCTGGAGGATCTGTTTAACTCAGTGGTGAGAATTGTGGTATTTGTGGGAGAAAGAGGCAGCTCCATTTTGTCCTTAGGCTTAAGCTATGTTTCTGACACAGTTCACAAAAAGTCCTCTTTGATGTAATAACTCGACAATTTGATCTCTATTTGGCTTTGGTCTTTATACTTTATTTTTATCACTTAACTTTATTCTTCTAATGACTTTGGAATGATTTGTTCTTCAGTTTCTTTTACAATTTATTTTCATTTTTCCTGAAAAAACATCCTTCCCAAAATGAACCTGAAAGTACCTCTTCTTTTGACTCCACCTCTTCTCTTGACACCTACTGCTATCAGCTTACTCTGAGAAGCCATCATCTCCAGCCTGGGATGTGATTAGAACCTCCTGACTCATCTGTTTCTGCACATCTTCCTCAAGCCAGGGTGAGCCTTTTGAAATGTCACTTCTCTGGTCAACACCCTGGAAAGCCTCCGTTTTTCACCAGAGTTAAAGACAAAGTCATGTCCAACTTCCCCTGTGACTTATCCCTTCTTGCTAACTCCCTCTGCTAGGTTGACTGTAGCCACATGGGCCTCCTTGAACATGCTAGGCTTATCCTTGTCCAGGCTATGCCCTTCTGGTCCCTATATCGAATACACACTTTCCTTAGACATATAACTCCCTCCCTGCAGGTTTATGCTCAAATACTGCCTTTTCAATAAGTGCTGGTGGACATTTCTCCTCAAAATCACTAACCATTCTCCTCCACCCATTCTTTCTGTCCTCATGATTTTGTTCTCTGTAGCATATTTGTAATATATATATGCTTATTATATGCATGGTTCAATATATGTCTCTCCAACTGGAATATAAACTCATTGTGTGTTCTGTTCACTGATGCAGTCTAAGCGCCTATAACATATTTGTTGAATGAATGAACAAATGAATGAGTGCAAAAGTAAAAATCTCTGTACTTTTTATATTTCCTTCCATTTTTGGTTTCAAACCGACTGATTTTTAGTGAATTCTCATTTTTATAAAGGCCTGCTAAAAATAGCAATGAGTAGGCAGCATATACAAAGATTTAGTTTTATTTAAGCTTTTCCCTAGAGGTACTGACTTAGTAGGTATGTTATTGCAAGCAAATATTTTACGTAATATACAAATGCTACCAACTTTCTGGCTATAATATCTCTTTTCTTATCTCTTACTGACTGCAAGGCCAATACCATGCATATTAGATTTTTGTTATGATAGCAGGCTACTTCTGTATTGCAGTAACACTAGCTTTCATAACAAAGTGACTCCAAAATAGAATGGCTTATGAATCTGGAAGTGTGTTTCTCTTGTAAAAGTTTAGTGGTAAGTGTCTCAGGGTGATTGCAGCTCTGTTTGAATGTCATCCATACCTTTGGGGTGGCAGTGACTCCATTTTCTGTAGGATCTGACTTTCAGGCTTGCAATAGTCATTGCCATACTAGCCTGTTTCATTGATGAGACGTTATCTCCTGGCCATCTTAATTTATGCAATGAAACCTGGGAAATGTAGTTCCTGGCTGGGCAAGCATGTCTTAACTATAACCCCATTACTATGGAAGGTGTCAACTTGCAGTTTTTGCACAGGGAGATATCATTTTTCATGTATAGCTTCATTATTTAAAATCACCTACCTTAAAATTTCCCAGTTTGTTTGTCAGTTTGTAATACTATGGGGGGTTGGGTGTTGGTGTGATGCTGAAAGCTATGACAGTAGTATTTCAGATACCAGCTGGGTCACCTATGGTGAAGAGATTTCAGCTGAATTTCTAGATTAAGATAGTCTAGGGAGAAGGTTACAGAAAGCCATTTCTGAAATAATTAACCATTGAAAACCCTATGAATAGTAGAGAAACTGTCAGATATAATGCTGGAAAATAGGCCCCCAAGGTTGAAAGGTGCTTAAAAGACAACTGGGGAAGTTGTCTCCTGAAAGTAGAGTCAATTTTAATGACAGGAATGGACGAAATTCCTATGGACCTTTACTTGCTAATGTTGCGCAACTCAAAATGAAGAGAAACATCTATTAATAATTGGAATATGGAATGTATGTAGTATGAATTTAGGAAAATTAGAAATTATCAAAAGTGAAGTGGAGGGCATAAACATTGACAGTCTTAACATCAGTGAACTAAAATGGATGGGTATTGGGCATTTTGAATCAGATAATCATATGGTCTCCTATGGTATGAAGGAAAATTTACAAAAAAATTGGGTTGCATTTATAATAAAAAAAAGACATTGTAAGATCTTTCCTGAAGTAAAATGCTGTCAGTGATAGAATAATATCCACAGGCCACAAGGAAGTCTGGTTAATACAACCATTATTTAAATTTATGCACCCAATACTAAGGCCACAAATGAAGAAAGGAAAGATATTTATCACCTTCTGCAATCTGAAATTGATTGAACATGCAATCAGAATGCATTGACAATTCCTGGTGATTAGAATGCAAAAGTTGGAAACAAAGAAGGAGGCTCAATAATTGGAAAATATGTCCTTCATGATGCAAATGATCCTCAAGATTGCATGATAGAAATTGGTTAGACCAACAACTTTTTCACTGAAAATACATTTTTTCCACTAATGGTGAGTATACACATGGAACTCACCAAATGGAACATACAGGAACCAAACTGACTCCATTCATGGATAGAGGTGATGGAAATACTGAGTATCAGAAGCTAGAACAAGAGCAAGTGCTAATTGTGGATCAGACTATCAACTGCTCATATGCAGGTTCAAACTGAAATTGAAGAAAATTAGAAAAAGTGTATGAGAGCCAATGTATGACCTTGGGTACATCCCACCTGAGTTCAGAAATCATCTCAAGACAGCTTTGATGTGTTAGACACAAATGATCAAAGACCAGGCAAATTCTGGCATGACATCAAAGACATCATTCATGAGGAAAGCAAAAAGTTATTAAAAAGACAGGAATAAAAGAAAAGAGACTCTAAAAATTGCTCTTGAACACTGAGCAGCTAAGGCAAAAGGAAGACATGATGAAGTTAAAGAACTAAACAGAAGATTTCAAAGGTAGCTCCAGAAGAAAAAAATCAAGTATTATAATGGCATGTACAAAAAGCTGGTGATAGAAAACCCAAACGGAAGAACACACTCTGTTTTTCTCAAGCTTAAAGAATTGAATAAAAACTCAAGTCTCCAGAGGCAATAGCAAAGAATTTTACAGGAAAAATATTAAACATGTAGGAAACATTGAAAGAAGATGGAAGGAATACACAGAGTCATTATACAAAAAAGAATTAATGGATAACCAACCATTTCAAGAGATTGCATATGATTAGAAATTAATGGTACTGCATGAAGAAGTGGAAGCTGCCTTGATGGCATCGGTGAAACACAGGCTTCTGGAATTGGTGAATACCAATTGAGATATGTAGACTAGAGGTACTTGTTTATGCCAAAAGATTTGGAAAACAGCTACCTGGCCAATTGACTGAAAGAGATCCATATTTGTTCCTATTCTCAAGAAAGGAATCAAACCAAATACAGAAATGATCTAATGATATCATTAATATCTCATGCAAGTAAAATTTTGCTAATGATAATTCAAAAGTGACTGCAGCAGTATATTGACAGGGAATTGCAGGAAAATCAAGCTAGATTCAGAAGAAGACATGGAAGCAGGGACATCATTACTGATGTCAGATGGATATTGGCTGCAAGAAGAGAATACCTGAAAGATGTCCTTTTTTTAATGACTATGGAAAGGCATTTGACTGTGTGGATCACAACAAATTATGGGTAGCATTACAATGAATGGGAATACCAGAACACTTAATTATACCCATGAGGAATCTATACATGGACCAGGAGGCAGTTGTTTGAGGAGAACAAGAAAATACTGCTTGTTTTAAAGTCAGGAAAGATGTGTGTCTGGGCTGTATCCTTTCCCCTTACCATTTTAATCTATATGCTGAGCAAATAATCTGAGAATCTGGATTTCCTGAAGAGGAACATTGTATCAAGATTGGATGAAGACTCATTAACAACCTGTGTTATGCAGGTGACACAATTTTGCTTTCTGAAACTGAAGAGGATTTGAAACATTTACTGACGAAGATCAAAGAATACAGCCTTCAGTATGGATTATACTTCAACATGAAGAAAACAAAAATCCTTACAACTGTGTCAGTATGCAATTTCATGATAAATGAAGAAAAGATTGATGTTGTCCAATATTTTGCTTTACTTGGTTCTGCAATCAACACCAAAGGAACCAGCAGTCAAGAAATCAAAAGATGCATTGCCTTGGGAAAAGATGTTGCAAGAAACCTCCTTAAAGTTTGAAAAGTAAAGATGTCATGTCGAAGACGAAGGTGCACTTGACTCATGCCATGATATCTCTAGTTACTTGTGAAAACTGGAAATTGAGTAAGGGAGACAGGAGAAGAATTGATGCTTTTGAATTATGGTGCTGGACACGAATATTGGATATACCATGGTCTGCCAAAAGAACCAACATATCCTTCCTAGAAGAAGTACAACCAAAGTGCTCCTTGGAAGCGAGGATGGTGAGTTTGTGTCTTATATATTTTGGACATGTTGTCAGGAGGGACCAATCTCTGGAGAAGGACATAATATTTGGGTGAATGTTGGATTAACAACAAAAAAGGAAGACCCTCAACTAGATGGATTGACACAGTGACTGCAATAATGGGCTTAAATGTAAAAACGATCATGAGCATGTTTCATTTTGTTAAACATAGGATCATTATGAATTGGACTCGACTCAATGGCCCCTAACAACAACAAAAGTAAAATTCACTCTTTTATAGTGTTTTTTAGTATATTAACAAAGTTTTGCAACTCTCATCACTTATTGCAGAAACTTTTTATGAATACAAAAAGAAACCCTGTATCTATTATCAGTCACCCCATATCTGTCTCCCCAAACTTTGGAAATCAATAATTGACTTTTTTCTCTATAGATTTGTCTCTTCTGGATATTTTATATAAGTAAAATCATACACTATGCAGCCTTTTGTGTTTAGCTTTACTTAGTATATTTTCAAGCTTCTTCTGTTCCATAGTAGTGTCAGTACTTCATTCCCCCTTGTAGTGGCTTAATATTCCCTTATATGGACATACCACATTATTTTTATCCATTCATCAGTTGATGTTCATTTGTGTTCTAGGCTATAGCCACATTTTGCTTATTATGAATAATTCAGTTGTGAAAATTTTGTATATAAGTTTTTCCATGGATACATGTTTTCATTCCTCTTTGATATATACCTAAGACTGGAATTGTTGGATCTTATGTTTAAACTTTTGAGCAAGTATCAATCTGTTTTTCAAAGCAATTGCACCATTTTACATTTCCATGAGTGGTATATGAGGTTTCCGGTTTCTTCATGTCCCTGTTAGCACTTGTTATTGTGTTTTATTCTAGCCATGCCATCTTAATGGGTATGAATTAGAACCTCATTATGGTCCTGATTTGCATGTCCCTGATCACTAAGGAGGTTATGCTTTTTTCATTGTGTTCACTATCCATTTGTACTTCTTTAGAAAAATTTCTTTTTAAATTCTTTGCCATTTTTTAATTGGGAGCGGTTTTATTTTTCATGTTTACTCAAACTATTTTTATATAACAACAAAGTATAGATTCTAATTTTTCCCTTTGGAGTAACCAGAATAAATGCAGTACACATTTTTGGGATAAGTCTTTAAAGATTTGACCACAGTGATTACAAAATAAGCCCTAGAGCTAGAAGTTACCTCCCTCTTAATAGGGGCCACATTATGTGGCATTTGCTATCATTTTTTTTTCTGCTGCTACTTTTAAGGTCAGGGAGAGTAGCCATGGAAGAAATTCTCAGAAAATTTTGACTCAGTCATCTCCCCAATTTAGTCAGTGTGCTGTCCAACCTGACTGACCCAAAGCAATCTGATAAAATGGAGGTATTTGGGGGGTCACAGGATCTAAGCTGTCTTTATATTTACTGATGCACTCTTGAAGAGACAAAATGAGAGAGCGAGCAAGTGGAGGTGAACCCATAATCTGGGGTGTTGAGTAGAAAAACAGAGTTTTATGAGATCTGTGAGGAGGGAATGTGCATGGGATTGAAAATTCTGCAAATATCTGGGAATGCTCTAGAGCAGGCATATCCAACCCCCAGCCCACAGGCCACATGTGGCCCAGGACAGCTAATAATGCAGCCCCATAAAATCTTTTAACATCATGGATTTTTAAAATATTTTTACTTGCTTGTTTATTTATTTATGTGTATATTTAGCATTTATTTTCTTCATGACCCCATGCATAGTTCTAATTTTGAATTTCCAAAGTGATACTGCACGTTTACAGAACCACACCTAATGCTTCTTTACAATACAATAGGATGGGGCCATAGCATCAAATTCTGACCTTCAAAAAAGTATAAATATGTCACACTGG
Organism: Pedetes capensis; assembly: GCA_007922755.1. Lineage (NCBI taxonomy): Eukaryota > Metazoa > Chordata > Mammalia > Rodentia > Pedetidae > Pedetes > Pedetes capensis. Next base: position 24,691 of record VMDO01018009.1, read on the forward strand.
GTAATGTAAGTCAGGTTAGTACCATCATCCATCATCTGGTCAGTCAAGTATAATTGGGTTGAATTTGAAGTGTTTTGAAGCTATTCAAAGCACTTAAGGGTGCTTCCAAGATTCCACGAGTTTTTGGCAACTTGGCAAGTAAAACATGCAATTGCCAACAATATTTTTGAAATTCTAATTCAATCAAATTCTAGATGCCCCAAATTGACCATTGCAAAATTTACTTGTGAACTCACTACGAATTGCAACCACCTCCATTGAATCAGGCATTGATGAATTAGTTTTACAAAAACAAGGCCAAATTTCCCACTAGTTTTAAATTGTTCTAATTTCTCTAAACTTTATAATAAAAATATAAAAAAAGTAGTCTTAGTAGGTATATATACTAACAATATTAAATAATTTATGTGCTGCCCATGGCAATTCCTCTTTACTTGATGTGGCCCAAGGGAACCGGAAGGTTGGACAGCCCTGCTCTGAAGAGTCACCCTTTTCATAAAGTAATTCCTTGTTCTGCTTCCTCATCAGTTCCCTGTGGGGTAGTTTGTGCCACTCAGTAGGATCCTTTTTACCTGGAGGCATCACTTTCATTCTTTTAATTTGCCAACTACAACTTCTAATCAGGACTTCTCTAGGTCCCCACAGTTGTGATATATCCATCGAATCATGGCTGGTCAGTATTTGACTAGCTGTTCATTCTCTCCCCAAATTAAACACTTCAGTTGTTGTTGTTGTTGTTAGATGCTGTTGAGGCAGGTATGACTCATAGTGACCCCTATGTACATCAGAACAAAACACTCCCTGACACTATGCCATGCCCCACAGTATTGTCAGTGCTTCTCTGCTATTCGTAGGGTTTTCAATTGCTGATTGTGTCAGGAGTGGGTTGACAGGTCCTTTTCCTAAGCCTACAGCACCCAGTATTTCCAGGCAGTCTCCCATTCAAGTACTAACCAGGCTGGACCCTGCTTAGCTTCCAAGATCTGACAGGATCAGATTTAAGGGTGGTAGGGCTGCAGGGAAAATACTTTAGTTAAATATTTTTTTTTATTGTTTGATATTTTATTGTTGGATATAATATAGTAGTATACCCTTCTGTCAAGATAATAACAAAGTTCACTTCAGGAAAAATTTCTATATTAAACAGAACTGGGACTCAAGTACATATAGAAAAATATTACCAAGTAAATGATAGAGAAGACTTAGATAGGGAGGGTGGCGGGGGAGGCATACAAGAGGGTAAGGGGGAATCTATATGAATAATGTACATCAAAATGCATATATGTAAATGCCACAATGAAAACCATGTCAGAATGAATCACATTAAGGTGTACATTGAAAATGTCCAATAAAAAAAATATATATAGTAGTATACCTTTGTAACAAGATATCATAATTAGAATGAAATGAGGTTGTTGTTTGAGCTAAATCATGAAATATGAGTACCTTTCATAAAAATCTTAAGATTCATACTACAAACAATGGCATCTACTCCTCCCCCCTCTAATATTATTATTATTATTATTATTATTATTATTTATTGGAAATTTTTAACGTACACCTTAATGTGATTCATTCTGACATGCTTTTCATTGTGGAATTTCCATATATGCATTCTGATGTACATTATTCAAATAGGTGTCCCCTTACCCTCTTGTATGCTTCCCCCTCCCACCCTCCCCATCTAAATATTCTCTATCATTTACTTGGTAATACTTTTCTATATGTCCTTGGGTTCCAGTTCTGTTTAAGATAGAAACTTTTCCTGTAGTGAACTTTGTTTTTATCTTGTCAGAACAATTGCATGAATTTTCTAGACCATTTATATTGACACCATTCTTAGCTTTATTTTTTTTCCGTTTTATTTTGATCCGACCCTTGAATAGGATTTTTCCTTCTTATAATTTTGATTCAGCTCCCACATATGAGTGAGAACATGTGGTGTTTCTCTTTCTGAGCTTGTGTTCATTCACTTAAAATAATTTTCTCTAATTCCACCCATTTTGCTGCAAATGACCTTATTTCATTTTTCTTGATTGCTGAGTAGTATTCCATTGTGTATATACCATGTGTACCATGTGTATATTCCATGTGTACCATAGTTTTTTTTATCCATTCTTCTGTTGAAGGGCACTTTGGTTGATTCCATATCCTTGCTATTGTGAAAAGTGCAGCATTGAACATGGAGATGCAGGTGTCTCTGTGGTATCATGACCCATCTTCCTTTGGATAAATTCCCAGTAGTGTTATAGCTGGGTCATATGGTAGATCTATTTTCAGTATTTTAAGATATCTCCATATTGATTTCCATAGTGGCTGGACCAATTTACAGTTCCACCAACAATGTAAGAGTGTTCCTTTTTCCTTTGCCCATTTGTGTATTGGGTTGTTTGTTTTTTGGGGAGTTTTTTTCTTGAGTTCTTTATAAATTCTAGTAATTAGACCTTTATCTGATGTATAAAATGCAAAGATTTTTTCCCATTCTGTGGGGGTTTCCTTGACTCTGTTAATTGTTTCTTTTGCTGTGCAGAAGCTTTTTAATTTCATGTAATCCCTTTTATCTATTCTTGTTGCAATTTCTTGAGCACTTGGAGTCCTATTAAGGAAATCCTTTCCTATGCCTGTATGATGGAGTGTATTGCCTATCTTGCCTTCTATAAGTTTTAAAGTTTCTGGTTTTATGTTGAGATCTTTTATCCATTTTGAGTTAACTCTCATGTATATTGAGAGATGTGGGTCAGCTTCCATTTTTCTGCATGTGGATGACCATGTTTCCCAGCACCATTTGTTGAAAAGGCTGTCCTTTTTCTAGTTTACTTGCTTTACCCCTTTGTTGAAAATCAGGTTGCTATAGGTGTGTTGAGGTATATCTGGGTCTTCTATTCTGTTCCAGATGTCTTCAGGCCTATTTTTGTGCCAGTACCAAGCTGTTTGTGCAACCACTGCCCTGTAGTATAGCTTGAAGTCAGGGATTGTGATTCCACCTGCATTAGATTTGCAGCTTACAAGTGTTTTGGCTATACGTGGTCTTTTGTGGTTCCATATGAAGTTTTGGATCATTTTTTCTATTTCTGTAAAGTCAGTCAGTGGAATTTTAATGGGTATTGCATTAAATCTATAGATTGCTTTTGGTAGGATAGCCATTTTTACTATGTTAATTCTCCCTATTCAGGAGCAGGTGAGGTCTTTCCATTTTTCAGTGTCCTCTGCTATTTCTTTCTTTAAGATTTTGAAATTTTCTTTGTAGAGATCTGAAGGGTCTTTGGTTAGATTGATTCCAAGGTATTTAATTTTCTGGTGGGCTGTCATGAATGGTATTTTTCCTGAAATTTCCTTTTCTTCCTGTTTGGAATTGGTGTAAAGAAAAGCTATTGATTTTTATGTATTAATTTTGTAGCCTGCGACTTTGCTGAAGGAATTAATTAATTCTAGCAGTTTTCTGGTTGAGGTTTTGGGGTCTTTCAGACATAGGATCATATCATCTGCAAATAAGGATAATTTGACCTCTTCCTTGCCAATCTGTATTCCTTTGATTTCTTTCTCTTGTCTAATTGCCCTGGCTAGGACTTCAATAACAAAGCTAACCCCAGAAGACATAACTGACTTAAACAAACCCATTACATATACAGAAATAAAAAAGGTAATTAAAAGTCTCCCAACAAAAAGAGCCCTGATCCTGATGGATTCACAGTAGAATTTTACCAAACTTTTAAAGAAGATATTATACCTGTCTTCCTCAAATTATTGCAATAAATAGAAAAGGAGGGAACACTCCCAAATTCATTCTATGAAGCTACCATCACCCTGATACCTAAACCAAGAAAATATTCATCTAATATAGAGAATTATAGACCCATCTCCCTTATGAATCTAGATGCAAAAATATTTAATAAAATTCTGGCAAACAGAATCCAGCAGTATATAAAAAAGTTTATCCACCATGACCAAGTGAGATTTATACCACAGATGCAAGGCTGATTTAACATACAGAAATCAGTTAATGTAATCCAGCATATCAAGACACTGGCAAACAAAAACCACATGATCATCTCAACTGATGCTGAAAAGGCCTTCGATAAAGTTCAACATGTTTTCATGATAAAAATGCTGGAGAAGATAGTTGTAACAGGCAAATACCTTAATTTCATAAAAGTCATTTATGACAAACCTACAGCCAACATTATATTAAATGGAGAAAAACTGAAACCATTTCCTCTTAGATCTGGAACATGACAAGGATGTCCTCTCTCTCCTATTCTATTTAACATAGTTAAATACTCTTAAATGTGATCTGATGCAAAAAAGTCCTCTGACTTGTACAGTCAGCTTCAGGATATTTTCACTTGCTTGATTCTTATCCTGAAATGGTCACCAAAGTATAGTGATGATTTGATGTTCTGAAGATATTAAAATATGGATTGGTCTTCAGTCACAAAAGCTCATCCTAGCTTGAGAGGCCAGCAAGTTCATTGAAATGCCTTGGTTCCTAAAAGTGGACAAAATTGTTTTTTTTTGACACAATAAAGATTTCAGCCTGTCAAATAGATTGAACTGTCAGTGCAAGTCACTTTTGTAAGACTCCTCATGAAAAAAGATGGTTGGGAACAGGTGAGACAGCAAAGAGAATGAGCTGTATGCATTTCTAGACTGACCCGCCTGCCAAACTTGCCCAGAATCATCAGCTGAATGTATTGAGTTGGAAATATTGAACAGGGTCCCTGACTCTATTGACTGAGTAGGATAATTGTCTTTCTGCTTATTGCATCCATCTTCCTTTCCCATGAACTCACTTTGTTCCTCTTGCGTTGACAGATTTTTCTTTTGACCGACTAGTTACTTCTTTGTCAGGATGCCCCAAAAGGCACATCAGTGATGATAACAGCCAGGGCTTCTCTTTACACTTACATTGTCTGGCTCTGAACATGAACACAATTTCCCAGGCACGTTGCCACCCACATTCTGTAATGATCTCTTCTGCTTCTATTAGTGACTGTAAAACCTTTTATCCATGTGTGTGCACATGTACATACATACAATGTAAAAGTAAAAGAAAAACGAGGATGTATTTTCCAACAAAAGCCTGGGACTAAGATACAACCAGTTTTTACTCAAAAGGTCAGTAATTAAAAGCAAAAGTTTGTCACTGGTACTGCCATGTCTAAAGCTATCTTCAAAGACAATATTGACTTCCTTTTGTGAGTGAGGCATCACTCCCTCCCTCCTCACTCTGCTCCACTCTGTGAGATCTAAATTAATCTACTGGCCCTCGTTAGGGTACTAATAAGAGATCAGAGAGCAATAGGAAAGGATGCAGAATTTGTTCCTCTTTCAGAAAATCATAGTTTGCTTCCAGGTGGACCATCCCTTACCTTGTAAATTACAACCAATGACACAGCAAAACTGTCCCAGATTTAGGAAATAAACTTCTTGAAGGACACAGGTCTCTCTCCTTTAGAGAACTTTGTTCCCTTAAGGATTCCTGAGGTATGGGTTACAATTGACTCTGGATTCTCCTTCACACTTGTTTTCAACAACTACTCCTCTCTTGACTTAGTTTCTATTTTTTAGCCTGTATAGAAAATTGTCTTTTAACTTATGCCACACCTACTCTTGTATTGAAAAATCATGTCCAGGGAAGAGAGCTGTGATAGTTATTGTGCATGTGAAGGAAGAAAATGTGAAGACAATCTGGGCCATGAGACACATACAATATATTTATTAAATCTTAAGGGGAACCAGGGGCTGGGGTTTAGCTCAGTTGGTAGAGTGTTGCTCTGCAGTCTCTGAAGTCCTGAGTTCAATTCTCAGCACCGCAAAATGGGAGAAGGGCCTGGCAACCCACTCCCAAGGCAATCCCGAAACAGTTAGCCATTGAAAACCCTATGAGGGTTGCTATGAGTAGGATACCAACTCGACCGCACCTAACAACAACAACAAGGGGAACCAAGATGTCCTTTTCTAGTTCTCCATGAGGTTCTGAGGCAATCTTTCACGGAATCCTAGAGCAGGAAAGTGTCAGATCATTTTAAAGATATAATATTGAGCTCCTGAGAGGTTAATTGATTTGAACCTTAAAAAGTTCCCACCAGAGGCTAGATATGTGCCCAGCATTCTTGAGACCACAGTCAGCCATCTTGGCTAATGTTGTCTTTCCCCTAATCAGAAACTTTTCTTTTATCAGTTAGATGTATTTTTCTCTAATCCAGCTTACTTTTTCATTGAATCTAGCACTTTACTGTCCCAAGTCCTTTTAAGCATACTTAATTTTTAAAGGAGATAAATCCTTTTTATTTCTATACTTTGTGAAAGATATTGAAAAGAGGAACAATTAAAGTTTATGAAGCCATGTAATGGTTTAATCACAGCATCTCAATGTTCCTTTTTTTGTCACTCAAAATCCCATCAATCACATGTAGAGCTTGATCAACATCTGCCACATCCTCTTAGCAGGGGATGGCAAACATTAACTCCTGTGCTAAATCTGGCTTTTCATCTAGTTTATAAATAAAGTTTTATTAGAACATGTTCATGGTTATTTATCCATGCATTGCTTATGGCTTCTCTAACAATGAGTTGAGTGGTTGTGGCAGATACTGGCTCACAATGCATAAAATACTTCCCCCCTGATTCTTTAAGGAAAAAAATCTGCCAATCTCTCTCTTAGCATCAATTTCGTCTTTTTTTCAAATTCCCATCATACATGTCCTCCAAGAAATTGTTTTCTGTAAGAAAGTGGATTTGTTTTTCCAAAACATATTAAAAGTATTTGATTGTTTGCTTTTGCCTGGGTAAAAAGTTGAGCCAGGCAGGGTGGCACAAGCCTACAATCCTAGCAACTTGGGAGGCAGAGGCAGGAGAATCACAGGTTTGAGGCTTAGAGGCAGCCCATGTAACTTAGCAAGACCCTGTCTTAATATAAAAAAATTTTTTTAAATGAGCTGGATGTGCATCTCGGTGGTAGAGTGCTTACAAAGCATGTGTGAAGCCCTGGGTTCAACCTCAAAATATGGAAAAAAAATATGGTTGGCAATTTGAAAAATAGGGAAAAGCACAAAGAGGAACAGAGCAATTGACTCTACTCTCACCAGGTAAAGATATTACCTGTTAGTCTTTTAGTCTTTGTCTAAGCACTTGATCAATTAAGGTGGGCCTATGTTGGCATCATGGCTTCCTCAGTCTTGGATAAGTAATGGAGTTTATAGCTGAATCTTAGAGGGAAGAATAGAGAAAGCATAATTATTTTGCATAATATGATGGGGAATTTATAAATGTTCTCCATAACATAATGGAAAACTTCCCATCATGTTTTTATTGTTTATTTTAGTACTGGGGGGTTGAATCAGGGCCTTGCACATGGTAGGCACGTGCTCTACCAGTGAGCTGCACCTGCAGCCCCCCCTTTTTTGTATTTTTGAGGCAGGATCTTGGTAAGTTGCACAGGCTGCCTCTGGCCTTGAATTTGGGATCTTTTTGCCTCAGCCTTCTGAGTTTCTGGGATCACAGGCCAGCACCATGGCACCTAGCTCATATTGTTTAATGTTTAAATTTTTGTCAAAGCTTCTGGGAAGGAGAAAGCAGAGAAGAAAGAAGAGGCAAGATGTAGGAGCAGCAAAATGGAGAGGCCATGAGATTTTAAGAAAAGTGTAATTGTTTAGCTCTAAAGTTGTATGAATTCACAGTGGAATTCTATCCAGCCTTAATAAAGAATGAAATCCTATCATTTTTGACAACATGGATGAAACTGACAGATCATTGTGTTAAGTGAAATAACTTAGACACCAAAAGACAAGTACTATATGTTCTCAATTATATGTGGAAGCTAAAAGGTTGGTCTCATAGAAATAAAGTAGAATAGTTGTTACCTAAAGCTGAAAATGAGTGACGGAGGGATGGATAGAGAAAGTATGGTTAACAGGTATAAAGGTGCAACTGGGTAAGATGCATAACTTCTAATGTTCTCTAGCACAGTAGGGTTAACTATGGTTGACAACAATTAATTGTATATTTTAAAAGCTGATAGGATTTTGAATATTTCTAGCACAAATAAATGACAAATGTTTAAGGTGGTGGATGTGCCAGTAATTCTTACTAATATTATACAGTATATGTTGTTGTTATTGTTGTTAGGTGCCAAGTGGGGTCCAACTCATAGCAACCCTATGTACAACAGAGCAAAGCACTACCTGACACTGTGCCGTACCCAATACTACATCAGTGTTTCTCTGCTATTCATAGGGTTTTCAATGATTGTTTTTGGAAATGGGCTGCCAGGTCCTTCTCCCAAGCCTGCAGCACCTGGTGTTCCCAGGTGGTTTCTCATCCAAGTACTAGCTAGGCCCTACCCTATTTAGATTCCAAGATCTGATGAGATAGGATGCCAGGGTGGTATGGCTATAGACACACAGTATATACATGTATTGAAATATAACACCATACCCCACAAATATATGCAATTACTATGTGTCAATTAAAAATAAAAAGTTTTATTAATAGCTATAACATAAAGTTTCCATAATCTCTCCTAACCCTTTAGGAAAGTTGACTTCCTATCCAAGGACCCCGAGTCTCTGAACACAGGGGGAAATTCATGGCTGGTTTTGCAGCCACTGATGTTGTAAATAAGACATTCTAATAAGGCAGCAGCTCAAGTAAAGAAACAACCTTGTTAATCTAGTACCCACAGAAATTCAGATCTCTCTTGCCAAGGGCATTGAAATTTCCATAAATTATAGAATTGGGGTATTTGAGCCTATGTTGTCTAGATCTTACAGCACAAGAAGAGCCTGGCTGGTATGTGGAATATTTAAAAATACACACATAGCCCCAGAGTGTGCGTGTGTGTGTGTGTGTGTGTGTGTGTGTGTGTGTTTATGGAGTGGGAGAGGGTTTTATTGTCTTTGTGCATGTCAATGAATTCTTTACACCTTTTTTCTCCCCCTAAAATAACAAAACATCTAAGTTGAAATTCTGGCTGCTTACTTCTAGAAACCTTGTAGAAGAGGATACAATTTGTTTAGCTGTTTCTTGACAGGAATTAGGAAGGAATAGACAGGAAGGATGGACAATAAGCTACATTATTCACCCTCCACACCCTAAATGCCAGCCAGTAGTGAAAGCCACCCTGGAAGAGACTTTTCTCTCCCCACAAAATCATTGAGACATCATGACATCATTATTGTTTTATAACCTCTTCCCTTTTTTTTTTTTTTTTTGTGGTACTGAGGGTTGAACCCAGGGCCTCGTGCCTGCATGCTTTGCAAGTGCTGTACCACTGAGCTGCACTCTCAGCCCATTTTTTACTGTTTGAGACAGGGTCTCACTAAATTACACAGACTGCCTCTAGTCTCGAACTTGCAATCCTCCTGCCTCTACCTCCCGAGTTGCTGGAATTACAGGTGTGCACCACCATGCCCAGCCTGTAAACCTTTCTTAAGCCCACCATGATCACAAGTAAATCCACCAGTAGATGTCTTGTTATCTGTAAGATGGGCCACACCACACAAGTTACTTCATGGGGTAAATGTTTCTGAGGAGGATAGATAAGGGAGACTAGTATTCTTTTTAAAATTTTTCTTTCAGTCCTGGGGGTTGAACCCAGGGCCTTGTGGATTCTAGGCAAGGCTCTATCACCGGAGCCACACTTCCAGACCTCTTTTAGTTTTTATTTTTAGACAGGGTAACACTAAGTTGCACAGACTTCTTGTAGCTTCAAACATGCGGTCCTCCTCCCTCAGCCTCTTGAGAAGCTGGGATCATAGATGTGGGCTCCTAGCTAGAATGTTCTCCTTTATAATCTTAGATTTTTCCTTTTTCCTCCAATGCCAGGACCCATACCTACATTACAATAAACATACTTTTAAAAAGGTTTTTTTTTTTTTCTTTTTTTTTGCCGTGTGTGATGGTGCATGCCTGTAATCCCAGCAACTAGGGAGGTAGAAGCAGGAGGGTCATAGGTTCAAAGAGATAGGCAGCCTGCATAATTTAGTGAGACCCTGTTTTAGGATAAAAAATACACAGGCTGAGGGGCTATAGCTCAATGGTAGAGCGCTTGCAAAGTATGTGTGAAGGCCCTAGGTTCAGATCCCCAGTCCCCCCAAAAAAGCTTTTTTGTTCATTGACAGAATTTGTATATATTGGACACACACCTCGTTTTTTATTTATTAGTATTTTAATTGTACATGGGAGGTTATTGTTAAGTGCTGTTGAGTCAGGTCCAACTCATAGTGACCCTCATAGAATTTTCAATGGCTGATTGCTTCAGGATTGCTTCAGGAGTGGATTACCACGTCCTTCTCCCATTTATGTGGTATACAGAGTCGTAATTCAGTTCATACATACACTGTACAGTTATTAAAACCAGTTTAACATTTTGATCTCTTTAAAACAATATGCAAACCCGTTTTGATTACCATATATTGATAACTGTAGACATTCATGAGGTACACTGATTTTTGTAAAATTGCATATAGTACAATGGAACTCATTAGGGGCTTTTCATAGAGTTACAGCTTGCACTAGTTTTGCACTAGTTCTCTCCTTCTCTGCCCCACTGTGTTGTTCTCCCTCCCCTCCCACCTCTCCCATTGTCTTCCCCCTCCCATTGGTCCCCTGCCCCCTCATGTTGGATCCCCTTGTATTTTCCAATCTTAGATTTGTGTATTTGTTTATATATAGCACACCATGTTGTTTTGAAAAAAGGACATAGTTTTACTAGATGATCTTCTCTAGAGGCTTGTTTGTCAAGTTTGGTAAGCATTTGCATATTCCAGACTTCTGAAGTGTCCTTAGTAAAACATTTCTTTCATAATTCTCAAAGACTAAGACTGTCTGGAAGGCACACAGTTTCAACCCTGTCTTAAGTGACAGAGGAAGAGTGGGCCCTTCTCATGATAGGACCTGGGGCTGAACCGCACCAGTGTTCTCTGCTCAGGCTGGGGATCCACTTGTGCCTGTCTGTCTGAAGAGATGGATGGCTCTGAGTGAAAACATCACCCCCGGTCAAAGCCCCTGAGGAAAGGAGTAATTCCTTCAGAACAGCTCAGCCTGGCCCTGTCTGAGTAAAGCTCTCTTGGGGCTCTCCGGCCTTCCAGACAGAGGCAAAGCCCTTGCATGGCATGGCTGGCCTTTTAGTGCCTGTTCCCTGCAGCAGCTGGCCCTGTTCAGGAACTGGAGAGAAACACTGAAGGGCACGCTTCCAGGCCAATGTCATTTCCTGGCACCTGTCTCTCATTCCCTGCCATTGATGCCACCTCCCTGCTACCAGGAGATTAAGTACATCTCAGGAGGGCACAGTGGGGTCGAGGCACGTATGTGTCCCTTTACTAATTGGCCCTGTTTGTTCCTTCTTCCTTTGTGAGATGGCACATCCTACCTGCTGCACAGCGCACCCTTGGTTTTCTCTTTGCCTCAGCTCTCAGCAGCACCTTTCCTTATGCCAGGCCTGAGCTGGGACAGCACCTCAGTTTGTGAAGCCCATGCTGAGCTCTGTGCTTTTGTGCCTCAGTGCACTGGTGCGTGTTTTCTTTGCCTGGAATGCCTGGGCCCTCTGGAGAACTCTTACTGGGCCCTAAAGACACTTCTCAAACACTGTCTCTCGTCTTCCTGGGTATAATTACTTCTGGATCTTGTTTTCATTGACAGCATTTATAGTGAGGTGTTTGTTGGCATTGTTTGTTTTCTGTCTCCTCCAGATTTAATCACATAGCAAGGACCATACAATCTTCACACCCCTGAATCTCTAATAGTGCCTAGTGCCAAATAAATAACAACTGGTTAAACCTAGAAAATATAATCGTTACTAACACTGTAGTGAGAAATATTTTCTGATAGCCTCTGTGGGTGGTGAACTATAATTAAACTCTTCACTTCAAAATTGAAGTTAGAAAATATCTAATCCAGTGCTTCCGCTGAAGCACACATTCCTAGGTGCATCCATGCTTATTTACACTTATTTATATCACTCTTGAACATCTTGCAGCAAGCATTGGGGGCGCAACATGCCCCAAATTGAATTTCAAATTTTATTCCCCAGTCCTTATTTTTGTGATTTTCCCAATTTCAGTTTATGGCAGCTTAATTCTTTCAATCAGTAAAGCCAAATACTTTGGAGTTATTCCTGACCCTTTTATATTCAAATCCAGTGAATTTAGTAAATCCTGTTGGCTCTTCCTTCATAATATTTTTAATTACACCAATACTACCTTGATCCACACCACCATGCTTGCTTATATTTATTGCAACATCCTCCGAACTGGTTTTCCTGCTTCCGCCCTGCCTCCCAGCTCTGCCTCATACTCTTATTTTTAACACAGCAACTCCAGTGGTCCTTTAACATGATAATTCAGGTCAGATCTCTTTTCTTCTTAAAACTCTCCACTGACTGTTTTGCTCCTTGTCCTTTCCCAGCACCTGAACAGTACCTGGAGTATAATGGTCATTAAATCTCTCTTTTTGTAGAAATAAATTCACCACAATATAGCCATTTGGCCCTGGCTGATCACATAGCTCATAGAGAGAATTGAATTAAAGATTTTTTAAATAATTGCTTGCAATTCAAAATCTCTATGATTGTGTGTGTGACCTTTAGCTCATTCTCTTTCTTGAAATGTGGACTGGACTTGCTTTTTAGTTAGGTTTTCTTCAGTACTTGGGGGTTGAACTCAGAGCCTCATGCATGCTGGGCAAGTGCTCTGCCACTGAGCTGCACTCCCAGCCCCATCATGATGTTGTTGTTGTTGATGATGATGATGATGATGATGATGATGATTTATTTTGAGACAAGGTCTTGCTAAATTCCACTGGCTGCCTCTGGCCTCGCACTCGTGATCCTCTTGCCTCAGCCTCCTGAATTGCTGGGATTAGAGATGTATTAGTTAATTTTATATAAGAAGCATGGGTAGAGACCCTGGGAAAATTCAGGACTAGCAGAATAGGGTAAGATATCAGCCCCAGGAGAGACAGAACCCGCATCTTGGGTGGAATAGGACAGGAAGGAGAACATGCAAGAGTTTAGCTGTGAGGATGACCCTCCTCTACCAAACTTTATCATTTTGTTCCGCTTAAGAGCCCAGCCAAGAAGACTGAGTGATGTGACCTTGACCTTGAAAAGTCATGTGAGGGAATGAATTTCCAACTGCAGTTCATTCATACTATTTGAGAGATTGTGTTTGTAAAAAAAAAAAAAAAAAAAAAAAAGCTGTTTTAACACTGATGTTGTCTGCAGTACTTTTTTCCAGAGATATATTAGGCAGGAAGCTAATACAAGATGATGTTATGGGTGTCAACATTAACAGTTTTTTGAGTGATTAGGAGGAAAGGTTGCTCACCTAGTGTTTGGGTAGAAAATTATAAAAACAAATATGAAAATTATAAAAACTTCACCTTTCAGTATTTATAAATTAAATTGAATTTACTTTTCAAAATATTTATAATGTATGATTCAGGTGCAACACTTTATAACCTGCAATTATTTGTGTGTGACTTTTAAATTTGTCATTTAAGAATGGGAAAATTGCCTGATTATATAATTTGAAACTTTAATAATACTTTCAGTTCTCACTCATAATCAGAAGATAGCAAATGGAGTATAAAAGCACAGCAGTTCAAATTTCTCAGCTTCAGCCCAGCCAGTAACCTTCATCACACATTGTTCAGAACAATTTTCCAACTCATTGACAACATTCTCCAGTTTCTGCAGAGTGATTTTGCAAATTGCTTCCATCATCCTTACTCTGAGTTCCTCCAAACAATGTGCCTTCAATGAGTAAACAAACATTTGCTGCCTGCTTATATCATGCCCAAATCCAAAGTTAATAAAACTCAGGTGTTCATTAGAGCTTGCAAAGACTAAATCTAGATAGAATCGTTTATAGAATTGTTTATGTCTTTAATTACTAATGTAATACATAATGGTGGTTGTGAAATATTGAAGAGGTACAGATATGTGGAGTATAAGTAGTAAAAATTCTTTCCCTTCCCATCAACCTCAGGTGCATATCTGGGGGCGACTACAGTTATCAGTTCAGTATCTTTTCAAAAATCTCTATTCACAAACACACAAACATATACTCATATACATATAGTATATAAAATATGAATTTTTCTTCCCTATTTCTCTCCCTCTTTTCCTTCCATCTTTCTTTCCCCCAAAATGAGGTCATACTCTAGTTATGCTAGAAATCCTTTTGTTCAGCCAACAAATGTAATAGAGATCCAATATAATGCATAGAAACTTGCTCCATTTTAAAAATTGCTTCTTGGTATTCCAAAGCACAAATATTTTCCAATTTATTTAGCTATTCTCCTTTTGTTGGGCATTTAGGTTGTTAACAGTTTTTCAAGGTCACCAGCAGTGTTGCAAATGGGAAGAAAAGGAGACAGGAAGCTGGAGTTAAGGTACAGGAGTAAGAAAAGAGTTACCCTATGCTATTATATAACTTAAGAGCTCAATGTCAAAACATCATCATGGGTATGATTTGTCAGCCTCTGATAACCGAGAGTTGACCTCAGGCTAGTGAACTTTAGATATGACTCTGGCAGGCACACTTGCTGGCTGCAGGTCACTGCCTCATGGGTGTCCAGAAGCTTCTTCCTACTCGAGTGGGCAACAGGGTCATGGCACCTCTAAACTCGTCATCCCCAGAAGAACATGAAAGAGTGTGCTTCTGAGTTTACATGTGGGAGGCTTCCGGGCTAATCTTCACCTCAACACGTCCTCCAATTTTCTATTAAGAATCCCATTGCCCTTGTGTTTCTGAAAAGGCCTGAGGGCTCAGCCTGCCTAAAGAAGTTTGAGGTCAGGTCTTTCTACTGATGTTTCTCATCCTTGTCACTCAGATACAGCCCAAATGTAAGCCACCCTCCTCCTCCAGCCTTTGTGCTCTGCCCTCATTCTATCTTTCCATAGTAGTCATCCCTTCCAGCCCTTTCCATGGGTCCTCTGGAACCCATGTGAGTTGGAATGGAGTCCTCTACCTGCTCCATCTTGTCACAGAACAATTCCTTCCACTTCCTCTTTTATATTAATACCTGACTATCTGAAGAAAGCATCATTCATCTGGGAGTCTTTTCAAAGGTTGGAGCAGGCTGACTATTCTTTCTCATCTTCACCAACTGGGCTTGGACCTGAGAATAGGATCAGAAAGAACATGTCCGAAGTAAGAGGACAGATAGCATTTCAAATCACATTCCTATTCTTCTATGGATTGGGCCCCATTGTTTAGGCTATACCACTTCCTTTTTGATCATTCCTCCACATTGATGGAAAGCCCTGCTTCCTGTGTGCATCTGACCTTCCTATCTTCTATGTCCCATCTTTGTTGAGGAAGACCTCACTTGCAATGTGGATACACAGTGAAGACACTGGTTCTATGGGCTTTTGACTCCCTCCAGGTCAGGCATTGCCACTCCAGTCACTCCACTCTCCAGTTTCTATCACCCACACCTATGCACACATTCCTGTTGAGCACAACTCCCTCCAAGATCTTAAGTTCCCAAATCACATGCTCAGCCTTCATTTGCTCTCTTCCCAGATCTCTCCTGCTTCTCATCCCCTGTCTTTGCAACCTCCTCGTGATCCTCATGTGGGTGTCCTAAACCAGAGCCTCTGCTTCAACCTTCAGATGCTTATTTTAGAAGACTCTCTCTTTCACTCCACTTGCCCCTGTTTCTCAGCAGTCTGGCCTCTGTCTTTCTTCCACTCACTTTCATGGAGCTCTATGGCTGTCTGTCATCCTGTAACACCTTCATTCCCTAGGTATAGGGTCACTTTTAGGGGAGGCTTCCAAATTTTCTTATAATGTTTTATGTCTTGAGTGCTGAAATCAAAATAGGACAAACTGACTTCTACAACTATGGTTTCCAAGCAGAACAATGCTGCCATGAGATAGAAAGCCTAGGGATAGGAGTAATAATTACAATAGTACCTCATGACTACATACATATTGCTTTTATTACTCAAAAAGCACTTTCTATCTTGATGTTATCTGATCCTTGTATTGTTTCTAGGAAGTAGTATTCTTTCCTTTTATAGATGAGAAACTGAGGCACAGCAATATTAAAGAGAATTCTATTGGTTTACATATGTAGTTTAGGGATAGAAATGTATTGAAGTACAATAGATTCTGGAATTTAAACCTCAGGTTTTATTTTATACTTCCTTGGATTTTAGAAAAAAAGTTTAAGTGTACTCTGAAAGGAAAAAAGACTAATAAGATTTGAATGGGAGTCTAAGGCTTTGTGACCCAGAACCCCCCCTGTCCTTGGGGATAATTGTTGAGGGACATCATGATTTTCCACTGTCCTTGAACCATCCTAAAGTTGAAGCTAGGGCATGGTTAGCAAAATAGCAGCCTAAATTTAGCAGAGACAAGACGGGGAACAGGCAGAGATGTGAGGTTTAATCAAAGTGCTATCATTTAGGGATGTTAATAAGCCAGTTATCAGGCCCCTGGCAGGTCTGGCACATTTGACCTCATTATCTAGGAAGGCACATGATGTTGGATCCCAGTTTCTGGTCACCAGGCAGATGACTCAGAGCCACGGCTGCCGAAAGCCTGTTGGAAACAGAATTCCAGGACTCAAGAGGAGCCAAGAAACCCTTCCACACACTCTTTAAATAGCATGTGATAACTACTTCTATCAAACCAGAAGAGCACCTGGTTTTTCTCTGACCCATTAAGTTTGAATGCTTGAAGGGTGCAATAAATGCTTCATCAAGAAACATAATATTTATCCTGTTTTTAGATTCTTCCGGAAGGTGTCTTTAGAGAGCAGAATCTAACCTTTTTTTCAAGGTGAACCTTGTTACAAAACATCCAGGGTGGGAATAAAATCAATTCAACAACCCAATAGAGTACTTCGGCCTGAAAACAGGATATTCAATAATCGCCTTATGGCTGACCAAGGTGACTCCAGGCAGAGTTATAGGAATCTGTATCTGAAGCTCCTTGAGCCGGTTACCTAGTCAGAGGACTCCAGATGGCTTTAACTACAAAATATTCACTGAAGGGAGATTTACTTACAACTTTTCAGATAAACCTCATTCCTAGGAACTTTGGATTATTGCAGACAAATACTAGTCCTGGGAATGTGGATCCAAACTCAAAGAGTCCTGAGTCTTTTCCAGGTCTAAGAAGACCCAGAAATCCAGGTCCTGGCTGGAAGATCCTGTGAGAAGATCAGATGGCTTTTTGGTCATCCTGGTGTCTTGTTTGTGTTTCAAGAAGGTTCTAGATTGTCACTACTTGTCCTGTTCCTGAAGACTTCCTGGGCCTTTGGAAATTCATCTTCTTCCCCAGGAGGACTTTGGCAAGTAGGTGATTCAGGGCAGCTAGAGGTCGATTGAGCCTGGGGAGCCATCAACTCCAAGGAACTGATTCCAAGGGCCTGGGGGCTGGTCACTCAGTGCTGGTACTGTGTCCTGTCTCTGTCCACTTGGGGTTGATTTGCCTTGATAATGAAGTTCTCAATGTTTTGAATTTACCCATTTCTCAGTGGAAGGGTGGATACTGCCAAAAATGCTTAAAGCCATCAAAAGATGATAGAATCCTCTGACTAAATACTGGTAATCAGAGAGATCTATGAGCATTAGGATCATGGCCTCTTGGGCCTTGGTTGGTAAAGCTATTTAATCCTAATAGGAAACAATTACCCAAAGGCCCCCAAGCACCACTGCCATCAGCAATTTATCTTAATAAAGTGATTATTAACAATGAAAAAATCGGTCCTCAGATTAGATCTTCCTCTTGGAAGCTCAAATACACTCAGGGTACATTCTCTGTTGCTGATTTCTCTGAAGGACATCTCTGTGCACCTCTCTGAGATTATGAAATAGCCACTGGTGTGTGTCATTTCCTGTCTTCTTAAGACATAGTCCAGAATGCTCAATGCAAGACAGAGTCCAGGCTGCCCTACTTGGAATTTTGGCGTCTAGTGTTCTAGTTATCAAGAAAGTGTGTGGTAAGAAGGATCAAAGCACTAACTGACCAGCAGTGTCCTTCCCTCTGCTTTGGTGATGCCAACACTCAGGTCCTCTTTTTCCACATGCCGAGAGGAAGAGGAGCAGGGACATGCCATGGAGAGGTATGGGACATTTGGGATTCCCTCTGAGCTTTCAACCTTGTTGTACTTCACACAATAAGCACTATATTCATGTATGCATGTGTTTTGGGGTGCCCTATAGCCGTTTGACTGTCTAATATATTACAGTGCAGTTTGGGGTAATTAAAAGTGGATTTAAAAAAGTACTATCACTTTGGAAGACCATCCGGCAATTTCTTAAAAGTTTAAAAACATAGCTATCCTCTGACCCAATAATTATACTCCTTGATATCTGTCTAAGAAGAAATTAAAACACATGTTCACTAAAAGTCTTATAGAAGAATGATCTTGCCAGCCTTATTTAAAATATCCAAACCTATGTTGTTATTGCCTGCAGCCTTAGCCCTGTGGCATCCAATCCCATGAGATCTAGGAAGCTAAGCAGGGTCGGGCCTGGTTAGTACCTGGATGGGAGACCGCCAGGGAACACCAGATACTGTAGGCTTGGGAGAAGGACCTGGCAACCCCCTCCCAAAAATCAATCTGCCATTGAAAACCCTATGAACAGCAGAGAAGCACTGACAATAGTGTTTCACCTGTTGTATACAGGGTCGCTATGAGT